>CAMOHE010006932.1:490-30975 GCA_946598075.1 Artocarpus hirsutus
ATAAATGTGATTTATTTTTGAATTTATATACATATATATATATATATAGTTTTGAACCAAATCTTATATATATATATATATATATAAAAGATTTTATAACATATTAATATATATATATATACATTTTTTGAATTCGTTTACTTTTCAAAGTTTCCATAAACATTTATTATTATATTATATTATATTATATATATATGTTAAAGTTAATTCGTTTATTAAAAAAAAAAGAAATTGGAAATGTAACATTACGTTTCTGTTTTTTTACTTTATATATATATATATATATATATATGGAATCAGTCAGTTGACTGATTCGTTAAGTAATAAAAAAAAAGGGTGAAATTCACAAGCGTGAAGTTCACTTCCTCGTATATATATAGTAAATAAAAAAAAAAAAAGGAAAAGGGAAAGGAAAAAGGTTAGAATCATGTAAAATATATCATTTCCCTATATATGTAATATGGTGGTTATTTCAAATTGTAAGTCAATTGAAAAATGACTAATGGCTCATATATAAAAATGAAGAGATAACAGTTATCTCAAGAGTTTTTTCATTCACGTAACTTTTGCAAAATACTCAGAGAGAAAAAACTAAGAGTTTTTCTATGAAAAAAAAGTCTACTATCTCATGTGTTGAGTATGTAGCAGATTTAGAAAAATGTGAGGACAATTCATTCTTACAGTTTGACACCCACTTGTCTTTCCATTGGTGTGGAGGGCTGGATTGGAAGGTCATGGTGTCAAAGAGGAAAGCTAGGATACCTTGAAAGTCTTCAAAAGGTTACTAAAATTCCTAAACCTTTCTATTATTAATTAAAATTATATATTTATTCCCGATGAACAAACTTTTTAGAAAATTTTTGTTTGTCAATGATCCGTTGCTTCCGCTGCATTTCCTATATTAATTCCAACAATAATTTCATGAGTAAATTTTCCATCTTCTTACATATCATAGGACTAACGTATTTATAGTTTAAATTGTCCTAAACAGTAATAGAAAGCTACAAGTAAAAATAAAAAATAAAAGGGAAACTAATCTATTTAAACTTTAAAAACTAAAAATAATCTTAAATCTAAAATAAAAGAAGATATCAACTAAAAGAAAATAAAAATATTAAAAGCTGCTTAAAATTTGAAATCAATCAAAATATAGGAAAATTTTTGTTTTTAATTTCGACTATCCAATCGGCCTGAATATGCATTGGCCGGTTGACCAGCCTTCAATGCCTTCAACTCTCACTGCGTCATTCCCTCTAGGATCAAAAAGCTTTGTCCTCGAATCTAAACAATTGATAAGGATAAAGAAAATGTGCTTCACGAATTCAAAATGAACCACCATGGGAGCGAAAAAGTTATAACTCATGGATGCGACCCTTTTCCTTGCTAAGCAAAACAAAGTCAATCACGTCAAATTTAGACATGATTCATTTAGGAATCACCACATGGAAAGAAATCTCAGGAAGTAGATACTAAAAAAATAATAATAATAACTTCGTCACTGATTGTGGTTGTTGAAGGTGAGCTCAGCGCCACCGCCGAGGAGCCACACTCTAGGCTGTCTGTCAAACAGCTCTATAGAGTTACGTGGAGCTCATAACTAACCCCGATGACCCTGGATGTCATATCCGAGGTGCTTCTCAAGGCCCCCCAGGCCATATCTCATCAGGCTGCCTCCTCGGACTGAGTACCATCTTGGGTCAGACTACTCTCATTCTAAAATAGACTGCTACTTGCCATCATAGGCTAACAGATGGCAAGTAACTCACTGACTGATGGGGGCGAATCCATCAGTGAAGGGACATGACACTTGTCTCTTGCCATCTAACATGCCCTGATGTGACACTCGGGTTGTGGGCAAAACCCTCCTAACACCCGATCCAAGTGGTGGCCTATAAATAGGACGCATTTATTGCATTCTAGCAAGCAAGCTGCTTCCCATCTAACATGTTCCCAACCTCTGTCGAGCAACCCCTGTCTTGAGCATCGGAGAGCCCTTATCTGTTGACTGACTATTTCTTGCCTCCAAAGCATCCCTCCTCTTGTTGTAGGCCAACCAGATCAGGCAGAGACGAATAGGAAAGAGTTGAACACTGTGCGCCACCGCACGTGGTGTTGATTCAATGCTGGACCTCGATAAGCATCAATATTTTGGAGCTAGAAGGAGGGCACCTATGCCTTCACTTAAAGATACCAGCCATAATTTCAAATACCGAGATGGTAGCTAGAGGGAATGCCTTAGATGATACGGCCCAACAGGAGAGGTCGAGAGATGTACGAAATCGACATCAAAACCCAGGTAGGCCTAGGGGTCGCCCCTAGACTACGAGGTCCCGGTCCAGAGGACTAGGAAGCATGGCCAAGGCCAAACAAGGACAGGACCTGCTCGCTCAAGACCCAATCCAGGAACTTATCAATGCAATTTAAATACTCATATAGTAGCTTGCGCAGCAAGCTTAATGTCAGGTGGCACCTAGCCTCCTACCTCCAGCCATGGTTGACCAGATTGGAGGTAGAGCAGGACAGGATGCTATCGATCTTAACGAAGCTGATTTTGAGCACTCTAGAGGCTCCACGTATGGCATCTCAACCAACAACAGACTTGTCCAAGAAGGTCGACTCAGCCCTCAAGGAGCACAGGTATCGTTGCCACAAGGCTCCAGGGCATCAGTATTTGACCGGCTCGGGTTCTAAGGATAAGTGCACCAAGGTCGCCAACTCGAAGTAGGTGACCGCATGGAGGGTGGAGCACCCTATAGGGTCGAACTGCCTAATGATATGAACATTCACCAGTTTCAGGAGCTACAATGCCAAATCGACGAGATTCGCAACAATCATTTTGGCTTGGACGACAAAGGTGCCCTGGACCTGCCATTTTCAAATGCAATAATGCGAGCCCTAATGCCACCAAAATTCAAGGTTCTGTAGATCAAGGCCTATGATGGGACCACGGACGCAGACGAGCATGTTGAGCTTTTTCGAGGACACATGCTCCTTCAGAATACAAGTGATGCAGCAATGTGCAAGGCCTTCTCGTTGACGCTTATCAGACTAGCTTGGCAATGGTTCCGATGACTCGAGCTAGCCTCCATCACCTCTTTTCAGTAGCTCTCAGATGCCTTATCGGTAGCCTTCTCCGTGACAAAAACGAGGAGAAAGGAGATCACTTACCTATATGTCGTCAAACAAGGAGACGGCAACGTTTGAGATTACATAAATAGGTTTACCTAAGCAGTTCTTGAGGTCTAGCACGTCGAAGACGAGACCCTCAAGCATATTTTCACAGGAATCTCTAAAACGACAAAATTATTTGGTCATTGGCCTTCGAGCAGCCGAGCATGTTTTTGTAGATGCTTGGCTATGCTCAGAGGTACGTTGATGCAACGAAGTATATGAAGAGCCGCAGAGAGGAGGTAGGCCCCAACAGTACAAAGAAGGACAAGAAGCAGAAGAAAGTGCCAGAGTAGTCCATTGTCGAGTAGAGTAAGAAGCAGAAGAAGGAAAAGAAACCCGAGAAGCCAAAGAAGCCGACTGAAAAATTTCAAAGTTATACGCCCTTGGTAGTAAGCATTGATGAAGTGCTCGCCTAAGTGAGAGGGAGAAACTTGCTGGTACCACCACCCACGCTCAAGGACAGCAAAGTAAAGCAGGATCAAACGAGGTATTGTGGGTTCTACAAGGACGTGGGACATAACACTCGCGAGTGTATACAACTGAAGGACCAAATTGAAAGATTGGTCCGAGAGGGACACTTAAGGGAATTTGTAGAGCGAGTCTTAACTCTGAGCTCTGCGACCAGCAAGAATGATCAACCAAGCCGAGACACACCTAACCGACCATGAAACGACTGTGGGAATGCCTCAAAACCCCTAAACATTGTTCACACGATTTTCAGAGGGACTATCATCGAGGACACATCAAGTGGGCGGCGTGCATACATCCGAGAAGCTCGGCTAATTGAACGAGGAAAATTTAGTACGATGAGTGTTGATTGTCTGAGCATGTAAACAAGATTTACTGCCAGTAGGACACCTCGATCATATTCATCGAGGAAGAAGCAAATAAATTAATCTATAAGCACAATAACGCTCTCATATGCGAGCTGCCCATCGCCAACAATATAGTATGGCAAGTGTTGATTAACAACAGTAGCCCAACTGACATCCTATTCAAACAAGCCTTTGACAAAATAAAGATCATCAATGCTACCATAGTCTTGGTCTAAACCCCACTTTATGGCTTCACAGGAAAATGCGTCCGAGCAGTTAAGAAGATCAAATTACCAGTGACCTTTGGGGAGAATGCTATTTGGGTTACGCGCATCGTCAACTTCTTGATCGTTGACAAACCCTCACAATATAATATCATCATCGGCCGCCCAACGTTGAATGCACTAAAGGCAATAGTCTCCACATATCACCTGGTCATGAAATTCCTCTTAGAGAATGGGGTTTGAGTGATCCATTTGTCCTAGAAAGACTCCCAAGCTTGTTATGCCAACGCCGTTCATGTAGCGATAGCTCAGCAATTAAGCATTTCGGCCATCCATATGGTCGACGAGATAGATCTTCCTGCCAACTCAGTGCCCAAGATGCTTTTCGATGTTGACCCTCGACTTCTGGAGGAAGAGGTGAGAGCTAACCCGGTTGAAGACTTGGTGCCGTTCAGCTTAGACCCCACACATCCTGAGCGCACTGTCCAACTTGAGTCCTAACTACACTATGAGATTCAGGCCAACCTTGAGAGGCTTCTTACTGAGTATCAGGACGTATTTGCATGGTCTCACGAGGACATGCCCAATGTCAATCCTAGTATAATCTATCACAGGCTCAATGCCTGACCTGACCACAAACTAGTGATACAAAAAAGAAGGGCTTTCAATCCGAAGAGATATGCTGCTATCAATGAGGAGGCCCAAAAGCTCCTAAAAGCAGGATTTATTCGAAAAGTCAAGTATCTGAAGTGGTTAGCAAACATTGTCCTTGTCACGAAGGAAAATGGGAAATGACGAGTATGCATAGACTACACCGACCTGAATAAGGCCTACCCAAAGAACTGCTTTTCACTTCCTTAGATAGACCAACTCGTCGACGCGATAGCCGGCCACGAGCTACTTAGCTTCATGGACACTTATTCTGGATACAATCAAATAAGAATGGTTGAGGAAGATCAAGTAAAGACAAATTTTGTTATCGACCATGGGCTCTACTGCTACGTGGTGATGCCCTTCGAACTAAAGAACACCGATGCAACCTACTAGCGACTTGTTAATAAGATGTTTGCCTAGCTGATTGGCAAAACAATGGAAGTTTATGTGGATGACATGCTGGTCAAGTCCGTCCAAGCAAAGGACCACATGGCAGACCTCTGAGTAAGCTTCGACATTCTTCGGCAATACAAGATGAAACTCAACCCGACGAAGTATTCATTTGGCATTAGCCCAAGAAAGTTCCTCAGATTATTAGTCAACTAACGAGGAATAGAGGTTAACCTGGCTAAGGCCCAAGTAGTTATAGACATGCACTCACTTTGGATCGTAAAAGAAGTGCAGAAGCCTATTAGCATGATTGCAGCTCTCTCTAGGTTTGTCTCCTGGGCTATCGACAAGTGCTATCCATTTTTAAGGGACATAAGGGGAGGTTTGAGTGGAGTAGGGAATGTGAAGAAGCCTTTCAAAATCTGAAAAGGTATTTAGTCACACCGCCGCTCTTGTCCAAACCTTTGCCCAAAGAAATATTAACCGCCTATCTAGTCGTGTCTAAGAAGGCCGTAAGCTCGGTCCTTATCCGAGAAGAAGACGAAGCCTAAAAGCTCATTTACTATACAAACCATATGTTCTAGGGTACCAAGGAACGGTACCCCCACTCAAAAATTTGGCATTTACATTGATTACTTCAGCTCGAAAGCTATGGCCCTACTTTCAAGGCCACACTATATGGGTCCCAACCAAGTTCCCACTCTGCCATGTCCTTCAAAGCCTAGAGATATAAGGAAGGATGGCCAAATGGTCGGTTAAGCTTAGCCAATATGACATTCACTTTGTACCTAGGACAGCCATTAAAGCTTAGGCCCTCATAGATTTCATCGCCGAGTTCACTGACATCGAGCAATGCACGCCGTTGGCTGAGAAAGCGCCCATGGAAGTACAAGATGCCCATAGCTATAGCAAGGATTGTGCCACATCTAAACCAGAATGGAAGCTTTTTGTTGATGGATCTTCATGCATGGAAGGTTCAGGCACCGGGCTAGTGCTGACAAGCCCAGACGGTTACAAAATAATCTACGCACTCTGGTTTGACTTCAAGGCCTCAAACAACTAGGTAGAATATGAAGCACTTTTGGCCGGGCTTTGAATTGCCAAAGACCTTGGGGTAGATTGCATTGTCATTCATAGTGACTCGATGCTAGTCGTCCAGCAAGTCACTGGAGTATTTCAAGCTTAGACAGAGTCAATGGCTGCATATTTACAAGAGATTAAGACGTTGCTCGAGCAGTTCAAGTCTTACTCGTTCATGCAGATCCCCAAATCAGAAAACTCAAAGGTAGATGCACTTGCTCGACTCGCATTAGGACTGGGTGACAACGACCTTGTTTCGGTCTCTATTGAAAGGTTAGCCGAGCCGAGTATAAACAAGAGTGTAGCGAGTGTGATAGAAGAGCCCATGGTCAAATGGATGGACCAGATCATCCGATACCTGACCATAGCTTAATTGCCTGATGACTGAGAAGAGGCACATCAAATTCGCAACAGCTAGGCCTGGTATTCGATGATCAATAGAAACTTATATCGACGAGGCTACACCATTCCATGCTTGAAGTACATAGGGCCTAAAGAGGCCGAGTATTAAATGAAGGAGATCCACGAAGGCCTATACCAAAACCATTCTAGGGGGTGATCCTTGGCCCAAAAATGTCTTCAGTAGGGCTACTACTAGCCGACCATGGAGTAGGACTGCAAAGATTACGCGCAAAAATGCCTTAAATGTCAGCAATTTGCCAAGGTTCCTAGATACCACACTGAGCCACTCACCTCAGTTACATCAGCATGGCCATTTGCCAAATGGGCCATTGACTTGATCGGGCCCCTTCCTCAAACCCAATCCCAATTCAAGTATTGCATTGTGGCTATTGACTAGCTCACCAAATTGGTCAAGGTAGAGCCATGTACCAATATGATCAAGGCAAAATGTACCAGCTTTGTGTGGAAAAACATCATTTGTTGATTCAAAATCCAGCATACCATCGTCACTGACAATGTAAAACAATTTGAATCCTTAAGTCTTCTTCACTTGTGTAAACAGCTCGGCATCAGAAAAGTCTTCTCCTCTCCGAGCTACCCACAGAGTAACAGGTTGGTAGAAGCCATCAATAAGACAATCAAGGATAACTTGAAGAAGAAGCTTGGGGGCCTTAAGGGAGCTTGGATTAATGAGCTCCCTAAAGTGCTCTAGGCCTACCAAACAACTGCCCGGACAGCTACTGGAGAGACTCCACTCTCACTCGTATATGGGGCAGCGGCAATCATCCTGGCGAAGGTGGGATTGCCAAGCTTCAGGGTCGAGCATTACAACAAAACCCAAAATGTCGAGGTCATGATGTCTGAACTTGACTTGCTCAAAGAAAAGTGGAACCGGGCAGCAATCCATAAGGCAGCCTGGAATCAAGTCGTGGCTCGATATTATAATAAGCGAGTACAGTCAAGAAGCTTCAAGGTTAGAGATTTGGTACTCCAAAAGGTCATAGTTTCGCAGCCCAGGGTAGGGTCCTTTGGTCCAAAATGGGACGGGCCATACAGGGTCGTTGGAATTATCTGACCAGGGACCTTCCGACTATCTAATATGGAGGGAAACTTGCTCGGTCATCCTTGGAGTGCTGAGTTACTCAAGAAATTCTTCTATTAATTGCAGCCAGACACTTTTTGACCTCTGGCTATATTCTTTTTGTAGCTAGACCTATTGAATAGGACTAAAATGTAAATACAATCAATGAAATGTAAATTCCTACACTGTTCCATCGAGTAATACATGTTTAAGGAATAGACAAATCCTAAAAGGGATATCGTAACTTAGCCCGAAAGACCAGGCTACAACTCCTAAAGAATGAGGGCCGTCCTAATTAACCACACTAGGGGACTGATCAGCGTTTAGCCAATCACTCGTCTGTTGATATACAAACCACCCGAATAGAGTCACCTTAGCATAATAATTGTCCGACCACCATTAGACTTGTACAAGTTTCCATAAACTTTAACAAGTCTAGGGGACGACAAGGTATGGGTTATGGGCTATCACATGCCGTTGTGCTCTACTCGACTAAGAAATAGGGATGCCCGGCTTAGAATAACTCGGTAACCACCGAGATATTAAACTTGGCAACAACAAGATTGAAAAGAGGAGTTTGGTAAACTATAGTCTATGAATGCCCTTCCCGAGGAGCATCCAACTTGGTGAATTCCCTAATCAACTTTGAGGCCAATATACCTATGTTAACTTGACGAAGCAGAGGTTAAACTATGTTCCTGCGAAACTCTTCACCTTGCATTATGAAATAATTATCCGAGAATAATCACACTTAGAAGATGTTAAATACGAGACGTATAAAAATCCCAAAAGCGATGAACTTGGGAAAGAAATTTCATTAAAAGTAAAGGTGGGGAGATACAATTAATCGGGCACCTCCTGAGCCCGTATACAAAAAACAAGAACAAAAAAGAAACAAGTTAAGCCTGGGCCCCTTCCCTAGCATCGTCTCTATCGTCGCCAGCGCCTAGCTCGTCCCTGTCATCCTTGTCGTCCACTTCGACAACCTCTTCTTCACGCTCTGGCTACTAGGCCGTGCCCTGCTCGGGCTCGACTATAAGGGACCAGCCGAAGCCCTCAGCCTCTAGATGCTTTCGAATCAAATAGTCTCGGAGGTTCATCATGCTAAAATAGTAGTAGTCAGCGTGCTCCAAGGACGCGTTGAATTCCTCCACAGCCTGGGCAAGTTGGTCAAGGAGCTCCTCCAAGAAGTGCCTATTCTCTATCTAAGAGGCCTTCGGTTGGCCCCTGAGTAGAGTGGCCTTCACCTTGGCTAGTTTGGTAGCTCTCCTTGACTCCTTTGCCTCGGCCTTGGCCTGGTTGGCTTCTTCCTTCGCCTCCTTGACTCCTCCTCAGCCTGAGAAAGAGATTCTTTAATGTGGTTAAGCTTGATGATTTTCTCATTGAGCTCCATCTCAACTTCCTTCCTCCTAAGGAAGGTATTCTTGTGTCTCACTTTCTCAAAGTTGAATTCCTTCAACCCAGTTGCGTAGGCTATATGCACGAAGGCACTTATCTGAGGAAAATAAGACTATCAATGTGCGACAAGGAATAGGAAAAGAAAGGAAGCTCGGGGTGGAGTAAGCATTTACCTTGACAATAGAACGAAAGATGGCCTCAGACAAGCCCTTGAAATCCTCTCCTTAGAGGTTCACCAAGAAGTTCTCCTAAGGGATAGCATCCTCCAGGTGATCGAGGATGTGCCGGTGGTAGTTTGCATGCCTTTTCAGGGTAACTACCGAGGAGGGTGCCACATTTGTAACGTCGACTGGAGGAGTCTCGCTCGATAAAGCCCTGGTCCTCGTCGACTGGGGTGATTATTCTTGGACTGATGTGGGTTGCTGTTTGGGCTGTGGAGGAAGCTCCATTCTTGGAGTCCTTTTACTCTTGTTCCTGGTCACCACAGCCTTGCCTTTTTGCTTGCAGAGACTCTCCATGAGAGCATGCCTCTCTTCTATAGTGCTCGGCCTTAAAGACATTTCTACAGTCAAAATCATCCTAAGTCAGAACCAGGTCGACACGCTAAAAAAAAAAAAATCAAGGCTGACCTCTGATCCAGACCTGGTGCAATAGGTATAAGAGTGAAACCATGTTCTCGAGGTCCTCGTCTGCGACGAGTGGCCCCACATCGAAGGAACCACTTGACGAGTCCTTGGAGCTAGATGATGGTGGCTCCCTCATCAGCCACCTGGATCGAGAAGTGCTCAGCCTCAGGACGTCGACGGTGCTCAGCCTTGCAACTATCACCTACCTGGTTGACCGGGCAAGTTAGGTGTTTGTAGGGGGATTTATTCCACTAGGTTCCCCAAACCATCAGTAAAGAGAAAGGATCTCCTTGCTGAGTAGAAATGACTATTACCTCCTCCCTTCTGGCTTTTCAAATAGGTCTTTGACCGCCCTGATAACATGGCTCGGTGCTCATGGCCTTTTACTCCAGACGTGCCCCTGTTCAAAGGTCGTCGAGAAACACTGGTCATCAAGGATGGCCTTACCAGCTAGGGCAAAGTAATTGCCCTCGATATAGAACCACTTGTATTTCCAGAGTTTGTATGAGTCGGGGTTGCCCAAGATAAAGTCCTTCCTGAAGGTGGTGACATAGTACCAGCCAGACGATTGGGGAAGCTTTTTCATCTTGTAAACTTGTTTGAACGCCTCCCACAACATCTCTACAGGTCGGTAGTACCTCCATAAAATATACATCCCGATCAGCGACCTGTAGCTGTTTGGGTTAAGCTATGCCGGGCACACATTCAGATCATTTAGTGCACAGTGGAGAAAAGGATGAAATGGTAGGCGTAGCCTAGCTCGAAAGAACTCTACATAGAAAGTAATGCACCCCTCCAGTGGAGTTAAAGGGGAGTCATTCTCCTCCGGCGCAATAAGGATGACGTCGTTTGGGATGTCAAACTCGACATGCAAGTCCTCCAACTGAGATTCTGTCATGGCACTAGTGTAGGCCGCTGCCAATGTCTGCCCTGGTCGGGTGATCCGAAAGGCTATCACTCCTTCGACTCGAGTGACCTTGACCCTCTCGTCTTCGGAGGGGTTCTTAGTCGGCCCTGCCTCCTTAGTTCTCTGCTCCTCATTAGAGAGGTCAACAGTTACCCTGCCTACAACTAGGACAGGAGCCCTAGAGTCTCGATGTGAAGTGCTTGGAACATCGACTGCAACCTCTAGCTCGGCCTGCTCCTGGGTAGTAACTCAGGACGTGCTGATGGTGGCTGCCCCGATGTAAGGATCCTTGCCCCTATACGGCCTCACCGAGTGCTCCCTATCGAGTAGGTTGAGGAACTACTACTCAAGGATGGTCTGGGAGTCGAACCTTAATATTTTGTCCAACTGGTTAGCTCCGTCCTACTCTGGGGAAAGGCCTTTGATGTCAACCTTCGTAGAAGGCAAGTTGGCCTCAGGACTGCTTTTCAACCAGGAAATATTAACATTCTAGGAATCTGACAAGTCGCTCATTTCTCGTACTGCTTAGAAAATTACCTGTTTAGGCTATGAAAGCTTGGGAATGAAGAGTTCTCGGGT
The DNA here is from genome assembly GCA_946598075.1 of Artocarpus hirsutus. Classification (NCBI taxonomy): domain Eukaryota; kingdom Viridiplantae; phylum Streptophyta; class Magnoliopsida; order Rosales; family Moraceae; genus Artocarpus; species Artocarpus hirsutus. Next base: position 11,818 of record CAMOHE010006932.1, read on the forward strand.
TACTGACTGTAGCTTGCTAGCTAAAACTCAGGAGCAATAAAATATCACTTCAATTGCATGCAAAAATGGCGAAAGAAGGGGGCTTATTTATAGCCTTTTCAGACAGGAAAATTGGGTGTAGAAAATGAAGAGACGTGATGATTATGCCTGTCCAGAGGTGTAGTCGCTCGCATTACGACACGTGTCCCCAAGCTCCCTCGTGCGACCTTTCGTCTCACACCACCTCAAGATGCCTTTTTATCTTCTATACTGAGCTGACCTCCCCCACTCGACATAGTCCACCCAGTTGAGCACTGACCAATAAACTGGGGGGCCACTGTTGAGGGTGAGCTCGGTGCCACCACCGAGGAGCCAAACTCTAGGTGGTCGGCCAAGCAGCTCGATAGAGTTACGAGGAGCTCACAACTGACCCTGATGACCCTAGATGTCATGTCCAAGGTGCTTCTTAGGGCCCCTCGAGCCGCAACTCATTAGGCTACCTCCTCGGACTGAGTACGAGCTCTGGTCGGACTACTCTCGTTCCAAAATAGACTACTACTCGCCATCATAGGCTAACAGATGGCAAGCAACTCACCATCTGATGGGGGCTAATCCATTGCTGGAGGGACATGACACTTGTCTCCGGCCATCTGACATGCCTTAATGTGACACTCGCATTGTGGGCAAAACCCACCTAACACCCGATCCATGTGGTAGCCTATAAATAGGATGCAATATTAGAAAGCCCATATCTGTTGACTAACCTTTTCTTTCCTCTAAAGCGTCTCTCCTCTTGTTGTAGGCCAGCCAGATCAGGCAGAGATGAACGGGGAGAGTTGAACACCGTAGGCCATAGCACGTGGTGTTGATTCAACGCCAGACCTCGATAAGCATCAACAGTGGTAGACTCGAACATTAATCAAATCTTCTTCTTTGTCACCTGCTATGTTGTCAAAGAGTGAACTAAGATAATTGTCTTAGTCCTTCTTTCCTATATTACTGTCATCAAATATGGGGCTAAAATTAATTATTTGATCGTCATCTTCTCCATCACTTTTTATCATAAATTAGACCACAAGCAAATTTGTCACCACCACCATCATCTCCATCAAAGATATCATCCATGTCCCAATTTTTGTAGAAAAGTGGATCTTTGGTTACTTCCTTGACTTCAAAATTTTCCTCTTCTTTTGCAAAATTATTGTTTTTAGACTATAGGGCAAGAGCATTGAGTTTCTCTTTCATACAACAAGTTGATTGAGCATGCGTTCGAAGACACAAACAAGTTTTTCGATGGCATCACTACAAGAAGAGAACAATTTAGAGACGATAATTGTCATCGCTAAAACTAAAAAATTTGTAGCTAATACTATACAGAAACGATAATGTCGTTGCTAATAAGTCGTGGCTAAAGACATTTAGCAACGACATTTTATCGTCGCTAAGATTAGCGACGACTTTGTTGTCGCCGATTAAGAACAAAATTTAAAATTTTTTAAAATTGTTCAAAATTCAATGACAATATTTGTCGCCGCTGTATAGTTTCAGCTACTATAAATTTAGATTCAACGACAACAAATGCCATCGCTGTACATAGTCAATAACGAGAAATGGCATCGTAGAAAGTTTTAGCGATGACAGTTGTCATCGCTAAAATTGACTTTAAGCGATGACAATTATCGTTGGTAACTTTCAGCGACGACAATTGTTGTCGGTGTTTCTTTTTTTTTTTAAACATGTTTTAAATTTTCATTCCCAACCATAATAAACTTGCAAGCAAATAACTGCCAATTCACCAGATACATTCATTTCATTTCTCATTATACTAACAAGTAATAAAATTGGATATAAACAAAATATAACTACATAGACAATAAGTCTATATGTACATTAAGTCAACAAGTAAGTCTAAATCATAAAAGTAGAAACTAATCTCCTAAATTAGCTGTTTCATCATCATCGTCATCATTGTTTTCTTCTTGAGGTGGATAGGAAGACATAACAGGGTGAGGTAGTGGTGGTGGTGGTGGAGGGGGGAGGCATTAGTAAATCTAAATCCAGTACTAAATGCTTGATTATAGCTGTCATTTCATTTTAATACTCGTCCATTTGATTTTGGTATTGAGTTTGTTCCGTGTTATACTAAGATTGTTCCTCCATCCATTATTGCACCTATGGAGGGACTCGTGGTTGTTGTGAACAAGCCTCCTCAAGAGCTACTACTGTAAGGATGTCTTTTCTTATCCTCAAGCCTACTCCTTTCCTATGCTTTCAGTGCAATCTAAGCACATTCTCTGCTATCTCTTCTTCATTTATGAGATGTATTGTCTGAGATATGCCCGCACTAGAAGTAGAAGCAGATGCAATAGCAGCTTGGGTTTGTTGAGTATGCATCTGAAGCATTTCATTTTGCACATTCCATTTAACAAAGTAAATTACAATCAAACTCAAAACTTCATAACTAAAACTTAATAAGTTATATGACTTACATATCTAGCCTCTGTAGCATCATTAATCCATCTACCATTGGAATATTGATGACACTGATGCCAAGTTTCAAATTTGAAAGCAACTCATTGGTCTCGGATTTCTCTATAGAGGGGATAAACTTGTGTTAGAACAATTCATATCTTAAAGGAAAAATGAAACATAGGTTAATAAATTTTTATTTACTACCTTTTGATATCTCAAATTAGCTTACGATTGTGTTTCATGACAACTTGGCTTTTCACATTTGCTTTGTTTCTTTTATTGGTTGCCAACATTTTCTATTACAAAGATGAATTATTAAAATTAGTAGGCTATATTGATATATGTAGTGATCATGAAAAATAGATTCTATAATTTTAAACATGAAAAGCTTCGCTGCAAAAGCGATCACAAAATGGGTTGGTGAAAGTTGTTTAGTACTTGGTAGAGGAATTTAAGAACAATCTAGAAGAAAGTAAGTGAGGTAGTGGAAATATGGCTCTAATAACATCTTTAGCTTCTAGCAGCTTACCTAGTTCATCAACCAACCAGTGCAATATCTTCAAAGATAACTAAACAAATTTGTACTAAATGGAGTAGCAAAATGATGGCTACAAAAAAAAAAAAAAAAAGGCTTAGAACCAATATTGAACTCATTACCAAAAAACTCTCAAATATAGAAGCTTAATGTTTTCCCTCTTTTTCTCTTGCTAATTAAAAAATCGAAAGAGAGATTAATAAATGAAAATAAGTTATATATATATATATATATTCACATATTGAATATTTTTTAACATAACATAAAATGAAAAAAAAAAGTTCAAAAACTTCTCTTGCCGATAAAAAATTTTATGCCTCCCTATACACATCATGTTAGATGTGTATACCCTAAGGAGTAAAAATGTAATACGCTTTTGGTGACATCTTTATCAATAAAGAATTTATTTATTATTTATAGACCAAATATTGTCTTCTTTACGTTCATATTTGTTGAATGTATGTTAAGCAAACAAAGGTCTGAGACTATCATTCTAAACCTCTAAGAATTGAGCATATGATTTTATTAGATATTGATCTTGATTTGATACTAATTTGAATTTTTGAGGCCTTATCTGATAAGGTCTGACTCCTAGGGCCAACATCTATAAAAAAAGAGAGTGAGTCTCATTATTATAGAGGTCAGTTGAGAAATCTAGAGTAAGACCCTGTCAGTGAGACTCTGAAACTCCCTGGAGAGTTATCATTCACAAATCACAAATTATAGCTTTGGGTATTTCTCTATTGGTTGGAAGGAGAGTCACTTGGGAAAAAGCTATATGACATGAGCCCAATCGAGGATGGAGAATAGAAAAGAAGGCCAGTTGGTTGAGGTCCTTCTAGAACATTACTTCTCTTCACTGATTGTGATAGCTTTTCGGCATATACAAGGTTAGTAGGATCCGGTTAATTTATGTATATAGTGTGTCAAACTTATGTTTTAGAAAATACTCAGGTATAAAAATTTTAAAATTCAACTATGCACTATTTTTCCATTAATTGGTATCAAAGACATGATTTTTACATAAATTTGCAAGTTTGTGATCATGCTATATGAATAAATTTTGTGATCTTGATCTCTCCTATGCTTGAATTTAATCGTTTAGAGAGTTGACACTCTAGGTTTCTATATATCTTTATATTATCATGGATTATCTAGTGAATGCTTATTAATTAATTTTAGTTGATTAAATTATTATTTAATTATTTATAATTAATTGATTTATACTGGTTATAGTTTCTTAAAGGTTAGAATGTGTATCTAGATTTTTTATATAATTAGATGGTAGACTATCATCTCCATCTAGGAATTATTATTTAATTTTAAATTTGTAAGAATTTTATAATTAAATAATCATTCAGAGAAGGCGGATCTAGAAGATGGATGATGGCCTTCCTAGGTATTTCTTGTGTCTCTAATTTTATGTTTTTGAATTGCTAAAAATAAAATTGATAAATTCCATCAAAATTGTATTTTCTAGAAAGAGGTGATCTCTGTTCGATCGGCATGCCGAACCCTCCAGTTCAACAAGTTAATGGTCGCAAGATTGGCACGCCGGACTCTCAGGTTTGGTAGGCCATCTATAGGGCAGAAATCTGGTGGCTTTGGTGGCAGGCTGAACTATCATAATCGACAAGCCAACTTGAAAAGATCGGTAGGCCGATGGGTCATGACCTGTAGGCCGATCACATAGATCGGCTTGCCGGCAAAAAGTTAGAAATTTTTCTAGAAAAAATGCAGTTTTCAATGTAGTTTTAATTTATTTTTGGGGACAGTTCTAAGAAACATTAAAATTTGGATATGACTGAAAATATGGAGTTTTTGTTCTATATGGGATTGAAGACTTAAAGATGGAAGTTACATGAAGAAGGATACAATCTGAGGATTCAAGAATGAAGAATTGATAACATATTTTGATTATTCTTTTGTAATCTTTTTTTTCAATTCTCTAAGGTGGAACCATAATATTACGGTTATTTATTATTATTTTTCTTCTAGCTTTGCTTGATTGCTTTGCTTATCTACATTGTAATATGATTTGCCATGTATATTGATAACATGTCATATAGAATAGGGAGTGCTACTCAATTTAAAATTGTTCGTGCATTTTTTCTAAAATAAAACCTTGATTTCAAAAGATTAAGTGGGAAAAGTTTTTCGAAGAGAGGACCTAGGGCCTCCATCATTTGTCCGTAGGTAGCACATGGTGGTTCTGACCCCTAAGAAGGGACTTCATCATGTCTTAGGTTGGATTTTTGAAAGGATAAGATATTTTAGCATGATTTATGATTGCACACCCCTAGGTGGTGATTATAAATCATAGATAAAATATTGAAACGATGGTTATACACTTAAGTTAATCTCATTATTAACCTCCCTTGGGAGCTCAATTAATAAAATTAATGGTCAAAGAAACGATTATTAATATATGCTGGATCATACGGGTCTTGGATGGCTTATGTTAATCAGAAGGGGATCCGTGTTCTAGATTGATTTGGCAAGACTCCCCTAGGAGCTTGTTGAATTTTTAGTTGGGAATTATTGTTGTAAGGTTGTGACATTTTCAAGGTTTTGACACATAACCACATTTGTATATTTTTACATGATTGTATTATCTTACTAAATTATTATGCTATGTTTGCTTATGTTTGATATATGATTTTTTATTGTAGATTAAAAATGTCTAAAAATGCTTTATCATCGATACTTGACAAAAACCAATTAACCAGAGAGAATTATAATAATTTAAAACAAAACCTAAATATCATCCTCTCCTTTAAGAAACTAAAATTTGTGCTAACAACCCCTTGTCCTCCTGAGCTTGCGGGAGATTCCACTAATGAGCAAATCCAAGTGTACGATCGCTGGAAAGATGCCAATGATCAAGCCCGCTGCTATGCTATGGCTAGCATAAACAATGTGCTCCAAGCTCAACATGAGGATTACGAGACTATCAAGTAGATCTTAGATAATCTAGATGACATGTTTGGAGGCCAGGCCTTAACAAAGAGACAAGGGGAGCTTCAAAAACTCTTAAACTGTAAGCACAAACTGAAGACAACTGTAAAAGTGCATATGATGTTGGTCATGGGTTACCTCGCTGAGGCATAAACCAATTGAGCCAATATCGATCCTGAAACTTAGACAACTATGGTGTTTGAGACTATGTCGAAGGAATTTATTCTGTTTAGAGTTACTTTTAATTTGAGCAACATACTGGATATAACCTTAACAAAATTAATGAAACAGTTATAGGAGTTTAAACTATTGATCAACGGTGGTGAGGCCAACTTGGTGGCTGCTTGTGGTTCCAATCTCAACCCTAGGAATGGAAAGAAACAACAAGCCAAGAATGGGAAGTCTTTTGTTTCTGCTAACAACAAGAGCAAGAAGAAGAAGAAGAAGAACCCGAAGAAGCTTAAGTGCTTCTTCTGTAGGAAGGTCGAGCACATCAAGAAGAATTTCAAGGGCTTCCTTTCTCGAGGAGGTAGGTGTGATCTTCTGTATTTAAAAACTTGTTTAGTTTAGGAATCCAGTAACATTTGGGTATAGATTCTAGAACAACTAATCATGTTTGGGTTTCTCTACAAGGGTTCAAAGAAACGAGAAGTCTACTTCATGAAGACTTCATGCTTTAGATGGACGATGGATCCTTGGTCTTAGTGGAAGCAGTGAGAGACATCCATCTTTATTTTGATAATTATAGGAATTTAATTTGCGGGATTGTTTTTATGTTCCAAAATTTAAAAGGAATTAAATTTCTATAGCTTGTTTATTTAAAGACTCTTATTTGGTTTCTTTTAATAATAAAGTGGTGATTCGTAAAAACAAATCTTTTATCTGTTCTGGATGGATGCAAAATAATCTATATTTTATCAAACATAAGAAAGACTTACTGCTTAATGTTGAGACGAATGATAATAACTCTAAAAGACTTAAAACTTCTCACTCTAATAAAACTTATCTTTGGCCTTTATGACTTAGTCATATTAACCTGAATCAGATTCAAAGGTTGGTAAGGGATGGACCTTTAAGTCACTTAAAGGTAGAATGTATACCACAATGTGAATCTTGTTTGGAGGATAAAATGACCAAAAGACTATTTGGGTCTAAAGGCAATAGGGCCAAAGGGGTTTTAAAACTTGTGCATAGTGATGTTTGTGGATCGATGCACATCCAGGCATAAGGAGGGTATTTTATTGACAATTACTCAAGGTATGGGTATGTGTACCTGATGCATCACAAAAGCAAAACTTTTGATAAGTTCAAGGAGTTTTAAGCTGAAGTGGAAAAGCAATTGGGTAGACCCATAAAGGCAATTGATTCGATCGAGGTGGAGAATATCTTTTTGATGAGTTCTTAGGATATTATTAGAGAATGGGATTTTATCCCATTTGACTACGTGGGGCACTTTACAACATAATAGTGTAGTGAAGAGAAGAAATAAAACTTTATTGGACATGGTTAGGTCCATGATGAGTTATTCATGATTAACTTTGTCTTTTTGAGGATATGCACTACAAACCACATGTTATCTTTTCAACAATGTGCCTTCAAAATCGGTCCCTAAAACTCCTCATGAGTTATGGATGGGCAAGAAGACATCCTTAAACTATATTCGCATATGGGGATGTTCGGCTCATGTCCTATTTAAGGTTGTAATTAAGTTGAAACCGCATTGGAAGTTTATGTGTTTGTAAGATATCCAAAAGGGACTAAAGGGGGTTATTTTATAACCCAAAGGAAAATAAAGTCATGGTTTCAACTCATGCAACTTTTCTTGAAGAGAGTTACATGGATGACTTTAAGCCTCGAAGTAACGTGGTGCTTGAGGAGTTAAGGAGTGATTCAATCACTCTGGGGGTTCTAGTAGAAACCGTTCCAATTGGTGTAGAAAAACCAAACGAACCTAAACAACAATTAAAGGGGCTTTGACGTAGTGGGAGGGTTGGGCGTCAACTCGAGAAGTATATGTTCAATGGTGAGGCCTTCTTGGTTGAACCAGATGAATATGATAGGGATCCTTGCACTTATGCAGAGGCTATAGAGGATGTTGATTTAAAACTTTAGACAGATGCCATAAACACAGAGATGAAGTCTATAAAGACTAATTGGGTCTGGGAACTTGTGGATTTCCCCAACAGGGTAAGACCCATAGGGTGTAAATGGATCTACAAGAGGAAAAAAGAAGTGGATGGAAAAGTCAAAAACTTTAATGCTAGACTGGTAGATAAGGGATACACACAAAAAGAAAGGAATTGATTATGAGGAAACTTTTTCACTTGTAGCCATGCTTAAGTCCATCCAAATTCTCTTGTCCATAGCTGCCACTCTCGACTACGAGATTTGGCAAATGGATGTCAAGATAGCCTTTCTAAATGGCTATCTTGATGAGTCTATTTATATGAAACAACCAAATGGGTTCAAGGCTAAGGGTCAGGAGGTAAGTTTTGTAAGCTTCTAAAGTCAATATATGGACTTAAGCAAGCTTCCCGTTCTTGGAATATAAGATTTGATCAAGTGATCAAGACTTATGAGTTCTCACAAAATGTGGACGAACCATATGTGTACAAACACATTAAGGATGAGAAGGTAGTTTTTCTACTACTCTATGTAGATGACATTCTACTAATTGGCAATGACATAGGGGCACTGTCATCAGTCAAATTATGGTTGACCAAGTAGTTTGACATAAAGGATTTGGTTGAGACTAATTTTGTTCTTGGTATCTAGATTTTTTGGGATAGGAAGAACAAAATGATAGCTTTGTTATAAGCCAGCTACATAGATAAAATTCTTAGTAAGTTGGCAATGAAGGATTCCAAGAAAGGTAGGCAACCATCTAGGTCCGAAATTAATCTTTCTAAGAAAGACTCTCCAAAGTCTGAGGAAGAAAGAGAATACATGAAGAAGGTGCCTTATGCGTCGGCAATGGACAGTCTCATGTATGCCATGCTTTACACACGACTGGATATTTGTTATATAGTTAGGATTGTAAGTCGATTTCAGGTGGATTTGGGACCAAACCATTGGGTTGCGGTCAAGCATTTTTTTAAATACCTAAGAAGGACTTGAGGGTATATGCTTGTGTATTTGGGTGAGGACTTAACTCCTCTAGGATACACTTATTTGGATTTCCAATCCTATTTGCATTCTAGGAGATCAGCTTTAGGTTTTGTGTTTACTTTGGATAGCGGTGCCATCAGTTGGAAAAGTTTGAATTAAGATTGCACTTTGGATTCAATGATAGAGGCTGAATATGTGGTAGCTAATGATGCTTCGAAAGAAGTAATGTGGCTCTATAAGTTCTTTGGAGATCTTGAGGTTGTTCCTGACATAGATAAGGTGGTATCGTTATACTGTGATAACAGTGCTGCGGTAGCTAATACTAAAGAACCAAGATTTCACAAGAAGAGAAAGCATATTGATTGGAAGAATCATGTGAAAAAGGACTTCATTAAGGATGTGCATGTCACAGTGTGCAAAATCACGTCAGCAAACAATTTAGTTGATCCATTCATGAAGACACTTGCTAGGAAAGTCTTCAAGAGGCATGTAGAAGCCATGAGGATGCGAGATTTGTCATATTTACTCACTTAGTGCAAGTGGGAGATTGCTAGACGTGTATGCCCTAAGGAGTAAAAATGTAATAAGTTTTTTGAGACATTTTTATCAATAAAGAATTTACCGATTATTTATATATCAAATCTTGTCTTCTTTACGTTCATATTGTTGAATATATGTTAAGCAAACAAAAGTTTGAGACTGTCATTCTAAACCTTTAAGAATTGGGCATATGATGGATAGATTATGTGGAAGACATGATTCTTAAGGTGACGTTCTAAATCATAAGATCCGTAATCGAGGGAATAAAGTTGGGCACTTTATTCGTGTAAAGATTGTTATGTTGTCTATATCCTTAATGAGAGATGGTTTGTCTTGACCATCGAAGGTGGACTTTGTGAATAGAAATATTAGCACATTGTCATAGGTGACGAGGTGTTGGATTGGGACATAAAGTGAATTCATTTAGATTAATAATTCTATCTCAACAATTCGATTCACTTTAGACAATCATTTGTATTGTATCTTAATCTTGAGATGAATAGCAGGCCCATTGTTTTGGCTTATGTCTTTTGATGTACCAAAGGGTGACATCTACATTTTAATAGTGGTACACATGCCAGTACGCTGGAGGCATGACTCTTGATAGCGTAGACCTGTTATTCATAGATATGGAATCCATAGCTCCTCTTTAGGAGTAGTTGATATCCTCTTATATATTTTATCTTATAATTGAAAAACTAGAGCGCTTAACTGTTTGGATACATGGGTGCAACCGAATGGTGTACCATCTTTAGATGGTAAGTTTTCCAATGGTGAGATAATGGAACGTAAGATAAAAATAATCAAGAAGGTAAGACAGAACTTGTCCTTAAGCCGATTACGGATAATCTTATGGGGATACGATACATTATGATATGTCATAGAGACTTAGCTATACGGGCTTCATAATTCTTTATAGTTCGAGAGTGCAGCTCCAAGCTTCTAGTGGAGTAGCATTAGAGTTGATAATTATGAAATAAATATCTAGAACATTGGGTTTCATAATTATCAAGAGCTTGAACTATATAGGTCTATCAAGTCCCCTTTGCTAGCTCATAAAATTCCTGTAACAACATGGCATGCTTTTCCAATAATTGTGACTTATGTCAGATTTATCAGATTGGCTGAATTTTGATAAAATCAGATAATTTATATTCGTTTATCGCTTGAATTAATAATTAATTTTGTGATAAAATTAATTCAAGATAAACTTCTTGAATAATTGAGATTAGATAATTCATATATGTTTATTGGTTGGATTAATTTTGAATAAATTAATTTAAGATAAACTTATTAAATTATTAGGAATATTTATTTTCCTAGAGATTATCTAGATATGATTGTTTTAATTAGATAACTTCTCTATTGGGTTATTTGAATTAAAACTGAGGCTTTACCCCAAGAATCTCGAGTGGGAAATAAAGATTCATAGGGATCTTTTTTCGGAGGTTCGGCAAGCCGATTTTTAAGTTCGGCCTGCCGATTAAGGAGGTTCGGTAGGCCGATCTACTAGTTTGACTTGTCGACCAAGCGATAAAAAGTTCAGTCATTTTCACATGGATTTTATCAAATATTGATCCTGATTTCATTCTGATTCGAATTTTTGAGGTCTTATCTAATAAGGACTGACTCTTGGGCCCAACCTCTATAAAAAAGGGAGTGAGCCTCATTATTATAGAGATCAGTTGAGAAATCTAGAGTAAGACTCTGTCAGTAAGACTTTGAAACTCCCTAGAGAGCTATCATTCACAAGCGACAAATTATAGCTTTGGGTATTTCTCTACTGGTTGGAAGGAGAGTCACCTGGGGAAAAGCTGTACGACGTGAGCCCACACTCACTCCGATCGAGGATAGAGAATAGCAAAGAAGACCAATTGGTTGAGGTCCTTCTAAAACGTTACTTCTCTTCACCAATTGCAGTAGTTTTTCGACATATACAAGGTTAGTAAGATCCGGTTAATTTATACATTTAGTGTATTAAACTTGTGTCTTGAAAAATACTCTGGTATAAAAAAATTTTAAAATTCTGCTACGCATTATTTTTCCAACACATTCCTCGGTTTCTCCTTTAACCAAACAAAAGTGCGTGTTTAATTAATCCAAAAAAGACAAAAAAAAAAAGAAAAGAAGCGTCTTTCGAAAGAAAAGTAAGAGTAACGTTCCTAGTCCGGGGGGGAAAAAGTTCTTATTCTCTATATTACTCTGCTAAATCCTACCCCTTTTCCATATGAACTTCTCTTTTTTTTTTTTTTTATATGAGCTTATGCGATGTGTATTTTGCTTATATCATTAATTAGTTTGAATAAACATTGCAATTCAAAAGAAAAAAAGGCAGAACCCATTCCCTCAAAGGGGGGAAGAAAAAGTGGAATCTATCAATTAGATATGCTAGTGAACAAAATGATTGAAACCCACAGACCTCAAAATATAAGGTACTGCTCACTACTCCAACATAATCTGAAAAGAGAAAAACCTTTTTCTTTTTTTTTTTTTCTAATTTCCAAATCAATTATACTTGCAAGTTACAAGCTCACTAATTTCTAATTTCCTAATTTCCTTTTTCTTTTTGTATCTGCCTTCAAATTTACTTGGGTGTCTCCAAAAGGGCATTACCAAAATGTAGAGCTCAACTTACAGATGTAAAACATACTGTTTACTTGACAAAATGCAGCTATTTTGAGGAAATCAAGGCAGGAAATCCGGCAATCCAAGGTTGATCAAAGCAGAAAACTATAGTAAAAGAAAAAAAAAAAAAAAAAGAAACTTACAAATCCACCTTGTGAACTTTTTAATGCACCTTTCACTAAAATAAAATAAAAAAAAACCTGGCAGATATTCAATATTTGTTAACAGAAAAGTTCTCGTTCCTTGGATTTTAAAGTAAAACCATTCTGAGGCATTTAGCGCATATATATATATATATATATTTTTATTTATGTATGTATGTATGCATATATTGTAAAAGTGATTGATGGGCCCACAACACTAGGCAAATGCCACTCATTCATGATGAAGCCATATATTTAATACCAATTCAAGTTTTTTTTTTTTTTTCACTACTATTCAAATGCAATTTCTAGTTTGCGAGTTCAAATCAGGGCAATTTTAATTTTTTTGAGTTAAAACTGTTAATTCTAAATTGTATGGTTTAAGTATTAAAATGCAGTTTGAATTGACATTTAGAAATTCAAAATTAAAACAAACAAAAAAACTTACAAGGTTAGGTGGGTGACAATTCAGCCAACGAAGAATACCGATGGAGCTTGCAGGGGTCACAAGGTTGATCGGAAGTGTTTTCCAAAAAAATTTTAGAGAGAGAAAGGGGCTGAGTGAGAGAGAGTTCAAGAGAGAGGGAAAGTGAAGAAGAGTGGTGAAGAGCCTAGAGGGGAAACTGGGATCATGGAATTAGTATTGGCTCTTTAGCAACGACATATATCATCACTGAATCTCAAAAAATAAAAATGACATCGTATCCTGATATGATAAATATTTAGCGATGACAAATGTCGTCTCTAAATCTATTAAAAGATAAGCTCGTGAATTTATGGCGGGTGTTTAGGAATTTTGGTGGGTAAATTTTTGCTAAAATATTCAGTAATGATAAAAGTCGTCGCTGAATATAAGAAATAATGGCACAGATTCTACGACAATTAGCGACGACAATATCATTGCTATATATAGTTTTTAGCGACGAGAAAATGCCGTCTCTAAAAGTTTCGCTACTAAATCATATAATTGTTGTAGTGCATGAGCATCAAGGCTACGGGGAGCCAATATGGAGAAAAAAATCAGTATAGGAACATTTTTTCTTTTGATACCAACTAATATAGCGAAAGTATACAAAAAATTAGAAAAAGAGATAAACTTCTAGAATCCATTGATTCTCTATGAATACTAGAAAATTCCATTGATTTATTTTAGAATACCAGAAGATAATACTTCCTTAAATCTGTTGATTGACTCAAACTATCAAGAGAATAGACATCAATCACTTATTGATTCTAAAAAATATCAAAAAAATTAAAAAACAAAAAGAGTAAACACTCTAATTTCATTAATAAAATTTCTACGTTGTTACATATGATAGGACGTATGTGTTTATAGCCAAAACTGTCTCAAACAATAATAGAAAACTATAAATAAAAATAACAAATAAATTATTCAAAAAATTAAAAATTAGAAGAAAATGAATCTATTGAAAATTTAAAAACTAAAAATAATCTTCACTTTCAAATAAAAGATCTTAAATTCAGAAGAAGGAGATTTAAACGAAAAACCAACTAGTTCAACTATTAAAAGTTGTTTAAAATTCGAAATCAACCAAGAAACAGGAAAATTTCAATTTCTTAAAAATATTTTTTTTAAGAAAACAGATATACAAATATACTATTATATATACGTATATATTGTAGTCTACAATGTATTCTATTATCATCAAATAAAACTTTATAATATTAATAAAGTCTATAAGAACTTTAATTTCTATAATTTTCAATAATCTTAAAACTCAATAATTTTCACCAAAGAAAATTTAAAGCGTATCTTGATTCATGGCTTTAATTTGCAGAGAACCTTTAAATAGAAATTGTCAGAGAAGAAGAACCTAGTTTCTCTCTTTAGACCCACAATTAATTCTTTTAACGTATTTTCTCATGGAGAGAAAGAATATAATTAATTGGGCAGAGAGAGGACTAGACTCTTATTTATAAACCCTCAATAGGTGCCTTCCATCAAAGCCCACATCATTTCAGATGTAAGCACATCTTTTAAAAAGAGTTGTAATCCATCATAGCAAATAAGATTTTAGCATTTAAATAATTATTAAACTAAATAAATAAATAATAAATCTAATAAATTTAATAGGGCTTTAATTAATCATGTGGGCCTTAATTCTAACATTCTTCCACTTGGCTCATATAATATTCCTTTATTAATTTAATAAGGCTATAATGTGCACAACAATATTATACTAAATCTTCTTAAAATTGGCTAGTACTTTACATCATCATTAAACAGAAAATCTAAAGTGAGTCATGGCGGTTGTATATCATTAATTTAATGTAGTCCCTTCATGTACTACAATATTAGGCATCTATTTAACATGATTCATAATTGAGAGGTATAATAGTAGTCTACTTTAAATTCTTCGGTGAGACAATCCTATTAAATATTAATCTATAACAATCATGTATAGAAAATAGAAAACAGGATGTATCGAGAACATAATAAATGAGCTCAAAGTGTCATATCATTAAAATAAAATAAAACATAATACATAATCATTAATGACGTCCAATAACATCCATACATTCAACATGTTCAATAAATGTTTTGCGTAGTAATCCTTTTGTTAAGGGATTTACAATGACAAGATTGGTGCTAATTTGTTCAATTGACACTTTACGTTCTTGAACTTCTTGCTTAACAACTAAGTACTTAATATCCATACATTTCATACCATTAGAATACTTGTCGTTTTTAGCAAAGAACATTGTTGCGGTATTATGACGATAAATTTTTAGTGGCTTGGCTATGCTATCGACAACTCTAACTCCCAAAATAAAATTCTCCATAAACCATGACTTATGGCCTCAAAACATGCCACGAACTTGGCCTCTATAGTGGATATAGCAATGATGGACTGCTTCATACTTTTCCATAAAATTTCTCCTCTGGTAAATGTAGATTTTCTAGTGTCAGCACATCCAACAAAGTCAAAATCTGAGTAACCAATTACTTTAAGATGATCACATCCTCTATAAGTGAGCATATTGTTACACCCCATTAAGCCACAAAGAGGCCACTCTCTTGTCTTGGGCATTTTTGAGAGTAGGATTGACCCAAGGAAGATTCTAGAAGGGTTTGGAGTGATCTACACTGTTCTACAGCATTCCAAGAGGTTCCACCATGGTCTAGAAACATCATAGGAGGTTCTAAAACACTTAAGACTACTCTAGAACTCTCTAGAACTTTGGGAGCACTTAGGGACAATGTAGAGTAGTGTAGAAATCTCTAGAATACTCCATACTTGTAAATACCTTCCATACTTTGCTAGAATATTCTAGATAAGAAATAGTAGCTGTCAGATCAATGTAATCTAGGCCATTCATTCATTAGGAGGATGCCTATAAATAGGACTAACCCTCTCGTTTGTAAACCATCCAAGTAAATCCAAAGAATACAAGAATCATAAGCCTTGTAAAGTTGTCTTAGCTTAATACAATATTCCTTTTAGAGTTCTCCTTGTTCTCTTGTGTTCGCTTATGTTCTAGGCTAGCGCGTGAGCGAGTTAGGTTGACTTTGCATTGGGACAGTGCTAAGGCCACACGAGTACCTTTGGAGAAAGTAAGCTTGTGATAGTTGGTATCAGAGGAAGGCTTAGAGTAAGGCAATGGCTAAATAAGGTGCTGCTCAAAGGGCCATGGCATCCAACCCATCTGACGTAGAGGTGACACAAGAGTGAGGCCGTGAAGAGATAGTCAACCCCAACGTTGTGACCAAGCTGGATCGATCTAAGGACATGATCTCTAGTTTTGACTCACACCTGTCTCGAGTAGAAGAGACCGTGAGTGATGTGGAGGCCCAGGTGGATGATCTAAGCCAACGGGTGGATGGCCTAGAAGCGGGGGATGCCGCTATCCACACTGCGATCTGGGGCATGTTGCTACAACTGGAGGAGTCCTTGCAGGCCAAAATTGAGAAGGTTCGTGATGAGTTTGCGGGAGAGCTCACTAAAATGCATCGAGCCCATGAGATGGAGTTGAATAGCATACTTGCATGCATTAAGGATATGCACGGGGATTTAGCCCTTTGCAAGCACGCTTCGACGATAGGGTCCAACAGTGGCATCATCGAGGCTAGGCGTATTGAGGTGCCAAAGCCTAAAAGTTTTGGGGGATCACGCAATGCACGAGAAGTAGACAACTTCTTGTAGGGCCTAGATCAATACTTTGGAGCCAAGGGCATCACAGAAGAGGGTGCCAAGATCCAGTCTATGGCTCTTTAGCTCACCGACACTGCCATGCTTTGGTGGAGGAGAAGGCGAGGAGACATTGAGAAAGGTACGTGCATCATGACTACTTTTGATGACTTTAAAAGAGAGCTTAAAAGGCAGTTTTATCCTGAAAATGCTGAGGATGAGGCTAGAGCTTGTCTATGAAGGCTTAAACAATCAAGGTCTACTCGTGATTATATTAAGGAGTTTACTAACTTAGTACTTGAGATCCTTGATTTGTCCGACAAAGATGCCCTCTTAAATTTTATGGATGGAGTCCAACAATGGGCCAAGACTGAGCTAAGGCTGTTAGACATGTATGCCCTAAGGAGTAAAAATGTAATAAGTTTTTGGAGACATTTTTATCAATAAAGAATTTATTTATACCAAATCTTGTCCTCTTTACGTTCATATTTGTTGAATGTATGATAAGCAAACAATAGTCTAAGACTGTCGATCTAAACCTTTAAGAATTTGGCATATGATGGACAGATTATGCAGAAGACACGATTCTTAAGGCGACAGTCTAAATCATAAGATCCGCAATCGAGAGGAATAAAGTTGGGCACTTTATTCATGTAAAGATTGTTATATTGTTTATATCCCTATTAGGAGATGGTTTGTCTTGACCATCGGAGGTAGACTCTGTGAATAGAAACATTGGCACGTTGTAATAGGCGACGATGTGTTGGATCGGGACAAAAAGTGAATTGATTTGGATTAATAATTCTGTCTTGGCAAATCGATTCACTTTAGACAATCATTTGTATTGTATCTTAATCCTGAGTGAATAGTAGGCCTGTTGTCTTGACTTGTGTCTTTTGATATATCAAAGGGTGACACCCACATTTTAATAGAGGTATGCATACCGGTACGTTGGAGGCATGACTCTTGATAGTGTAGACCTATTATTCATAGACATGGAATCTATAGCTCCTCTTTAGGAGTAGTGATATCCTCTTATATGAGTTATCCTGTAATTGGAAAACTAGAGCGCTCAACCATTTGGATACATAAGTGTGGCCAAATGGTATATCGTCTTTAGATGGTAAGTTTTCCAATGGTGAGATAATGGAATTTAAGATAAAAATAATCGGGAAGGTAAGGCAGAACTTGTCCTTAAGTCAATTATGGATAATTCTATGGGGATACGGTACACTATAATATGTCATGGAGACTTAGCTATACGAGATTCGTAATTCTATAGAGTTTGAGAGTGCAACTCCAAGATTTTAGTGGAGTAGCGTTGGAGTTCATAATTATGAAATGTATATTTGGGAGATTGGGTTTCATAATTATCTAGAGCTTGAACTATATAGGTCGATTTGGTCTCCTTTGCTAGCTCACAAAATCCTCTAACAATACGGCATGCTTTTCTAATTATTGGTGACTTATGTCAGATTTATTAGATTGGTTGAAATTTGAAAGAATCAAACAATTCATGTCTGTTTATCGGTTGAATTAATTTTGTGACAAAATAAATTCAAGATTAAACTTGTTGAATTATTGGGGTCGGATAATTCTTGTCTGTTTATCAATTGATTTAATTTTGAATAAATTATATCAAGATAAACTTGTTGAATTATTAGGAATCTATTTATTTTCCTCGAGATTATATCTAGATAAAGTTATTTTAATTAGATAACTTCTTTATTGGGTTATTTGAATTGAAATTGGGACTTTATCCTATAAAATCTCGAGTGGAAAATAAAAGATTTGTTGAGAATTTTTTTCAACAGTTCAGCATGCCAATCTTAAAGTTCGGCATGCTGATGGAGTAAGTTCGGCCTGCCTATGCGCGAAATAAAAATCACGCGTTTTTACATAGATTTCAAACGATATTGATCCAAATTTGATTCTGATTCAAATTTTTGAGATCTTATCTGATAAAGAATGACCTTAGACCCAACCTCTATAAATAGGGAGTGAGTCTCATGAGTTATTTATATCAATTGATAGATTAAGAGTGATACTCTGCTGGTGAGAATCTGAAACTCCCTAAGAGCTCTTGTTCATAAATCACGAACACTAGCTTTGGGTTCTCTCAATTGGTTGGAAGGAGAGTCACCTTGAGGAAGAGCTGTACGTGTGAGCCCATACTCACTTCGATCGTGGATAGAGAATAGCAAAGAAGACCAGTTGGTTGAGACTCTTCTCGAATGTTACTTCTCTACACAGATTTCGGGAGCTTTTTAGCGAATACAAGGTCAGTAAGATAAGGTTAATCTATACATATAGCATGTCAAGCTTTTGTTTTAGAAAATACTCTGATTTAAAATTTTAAAATTCCGCTGCGCATTATTTTTCCAACAATTGGTATCAGAGCCATGGTTTTTATATAAATTTACGAGTTTGTGATCATGCTATATGTATAAATTATGTAATTTTGATCTCTCCTATGCTTGAATTTAATTTTATAGAGAGTTGGCACTCTATATTTCTATATATTTATATGTTGTCATGGATTATATGGTGAATGTTTATTAATTAATTATGGTTGATTAAATTATTATTTAATTATTTATTAATTAATTTATTTATACCGGTTATGGTTCCTTAAAGGTTAGAATAT
>CAMOHE010007019.1:0-22091 GCA_946598075.1 Artocarpus hirsutus
TTGTTTATGATGATTATCTATGCCTGGGAATTGAGAAAACAGGTTAGATTTGAAGATTTGAATTCAGGAATGCCGAGACCCGTGCGTGGAAATTTTTGGAATTTCCCAGATCAGTAGGCCGAACTTCGTGTTCGGCAGGCCGGATTCAAAGGATCGACAGGCCGGATTCATCCGACCGGCAGGCCGAACCTGGAGATGTTCGGCCGACCGAACCTGTTCCTCCGGCAGGCCGAACTGTGCAGTCCGGCAGGCCGAACCAGGGGAACCGGTAGGCCGACCGAGCTAGAAGAAATTTTGTGATTTTCACCCGTTTTAAACTGTTTTGAACCCTGATTTTAATTTCAACTTTGTACAATGATTTTATAAACCTAAATGGCACACGAGGACACCATGAGATGATTTAATATCATAGGATACCTCGGGTTAGATGCTAATGAGCTAAGTTACTATGCATTTAGGATTTGTGCGTGGATCCGCGGAGCTAACGTATAGCGGACCGGGATTACGGTGTGAGACACCGGTACGAGTATTGAGGTAGGACTTCTACCCCTTTTCTTTGGTAGCCCTATTTCAAAATGATTTAAGCCAAAAATAGATTTTCATCAACTATTTTCGATGACAGATTGGGAAATGATTTTATTTAAATATCTTTACAAACGATTGATTAAGAAATGTTCATAGTGAATTTCATAATGAATATAAATGTTTATATATATTAAGGGCATGATGCCATATCAGAGATCGGGTTGTGTAGTGAACAACCTTGGGGGCAGGTCTCGAAACCCAGCTGGGCCACTACGGTGGTGAGTCATGTATGGTTTGCCCAGGAAAGGAAAAATGGTACTCTTTGATTAATTTATTTGAATTATTTTTGGAAGATTATATTTTATTTAAATTCTCATTTAATTATTTATTCGTTGAATGTTCCAGTTCATTTTTAGATGTTTATTTGATTTATGCAATTTCTTTTAAAGTTGAATAATTTTCTAAATATAGTCCTACTGAGGCTTTCGCTCACATTTTATCTGTTTTAAAATCTTAACCCTAGGTGGATATCAGCATAGGTTTGGAGAGGAGTCCGCCGACCGGACTTACGATCAGTAGAAGTATTTGGTAGGTTAATTTATCATTCAAGGCATGTAAGACTTTAACTTCTCTTTCATTCTGGACTGTGGTTGTATCGTAATATTGTCAATACTATATGTGTGTGCACAATATGTGGGCCAGTGGTACCCATACGCGTTCCACTCCATATTTAATTATTTTAATGTTATTTCTATTTGTTTAATTATTATGATGATTCATCTATTTCTTTAACTTATCTATTTAAACGATTTTAAAATTATCACCCTTTTTACTCATAAATTTCATTCTTAAACCTTATTTTTAACCAAATCTTTACTTAATTGATTTAATTAAACCACCACGTCACCTCCCGTACTCCGGGGCGTGACAAAGGTGGAGTAATCGAAAGGTGTCTGCCCCAAGCTTGTCTTGAACATCCCATGTGAAGAAGCCTCCTGATCCATTTCCAGCATTTACTACTATCTGCAATGTTGGATCATTGGAATCACATTTTTACTGGCTCAGATCTTGTGGTGACACAATTAGGAATATGACAAGACAACTTCCAGTACTGTAAATATTTCCTTCATTTTTTTAGGACTACTAATTTGATAGCTGAATTGGCATTAGCTTTATTTATCAGCTTTTAGAATTGAAAATATTGGTAGCCGTTGATTCACTTCGAACAGTAAGCATAACTTCAATGCTAAATGAAGAATACATGCTTCACGCTTTTTTAGGATCAAAATTTGAGTTTTGGCCTTTCCTCCTGATTTATGGTAGAATCGTCAAGTTGTCCACTGGACTTTTTATTATATGCCTTGAATTCAATAAAATGTTACAGATCATATTCTATCGAGCTGATGAATTATGTTAAAATTTGGAAGAAAATACCCTCATGTGACATGATGTGCTTAAATATTTAATCGACCTTCGTATCCTATCGTGCTCACGTAATGTGTAAAATACCAGTTTCCGTTCAAATCTTACCACCCATTATATTTTTGAAGCATTTTACAACGCTTCATTAAATTTATGGGGCAATCTTCTAAGATGAAAAGTTTATAGGGTAGCTTATTAATCATGAAAAGTTCATGGAAAGATTTGTTAAACACCCTTGAATATTTTTGTGGTCATACCCGTTCGACTTGATGGTTACCATATTGACCTCTATATGGTTAGATCAGTAAATAGAATTCTCCATTTCCTGATTAAATTTAAAAAAAAAAAAAAAAAAGAAGCAAATGAGTCACAAACTATATCATTTGATTGGAAATTGAGGTGTCTCCAACACAAGAATATTTTGATAAAATCTACTCCTTGTATGATAGAGAGTTGCAGTTTGAAGAATTCGAGTTCAAGTAACTAATCTGTAAATAATTACTCTAATCCTATGAAAGTAAAATGAGAGATAGAGAGATTAATGTTGGTTTTTTGGCATCAATTAGCGATTTTGATTACATATATATATTTGTATATGTGGGAATTAATTCCAATAATATGTAGGTTAATATATTAAATAAATGTGTATTCATGCTATCAAATAAGATTAGCCTAATAAAAGTGGTCTAATAAACTATAAAGTTTTGGGTTTTAAAGCATCTCATAAAGTGTGGGCATAAAATTATGTATAGAAATCTAAAGTCTACTTTCTATTTTTATGATAGGCCAAATAATAAATAAGAAAAAGTTAAAATATTATAAATGGTTGTATTCCATGAGTCAAAACGTTACGTTACTTTTACGCATCCCATCACGTAAAAGACAAAGAGAAAACTTTCTCTCACAGAAATCATACTTTCTTGACTTACAAGATCAAGAACCAAGAATTCAACCGTTCTAATGGATTCAGGTATGCTTCCACTATAATTCTTATTAAATTAATATGAGTCTTGAGATTTGATGATGGTTTTCATTAGTAGAGTTTTGTCCCAACAATATATATAAGTATGTATGTATGTATGTATGTGTATGTGTATGTATAGACAAGCTAAATCTAGGGAAAAAAAATGAGAGAGAGAGAGAAACCTGAAATCCTTGGAGTGGAGTGTCGTAGTGAAGTGGATGGTTTACTCTTGCCTTGATAATCTCCCTAAGTTGTTGTGCGTAAGCGCTCATGAAATTGACTTTTGTGGGAGGAACGTTAAGTAACGTTGACAGCTTTGTTAGCCTGTTAGAATACTTACGGGCGGCTTTGTCGCACATCTTCTCCACATCCGGTGAAGTTAGTCCTCCTTTATTGCTGAAAAATTTAAGGCCATTCCGAGTGTAGGGTAAGCGAGATGCCGTCATCTGGGCAAACAATTAGTTACATTACAATTTGATCTTCAAAATTTTAGAAAATTGATGCATAATTAAATTTGAATAGCATCAAGTCTTGGTAGTCTTGTAATTTAAGTATCTCGATGTGATAAGAAAATGAGACAACAAATTTAAAATTCTGCAGGCTATCAACAAGAACCTTTGATTTTATATATAATAATTTGGTTCCATGGGGATTAATTTTAGTAATAAAATCGACGACAGCCTTTGGAAAAAGAAAAGGGAAACGTACTTGCCAAAAATTTTTACAAACAGTATAGGTTGTTTCTAAAAGGTAAAAGTAATTATCATCATCATCATTTTTATTATTACTGTTGTTGTTGTTATAGTACAAAAGCTTAAGTAATTAATGTCATGAGTTTCCATTTTCAAGGAGTGGGACAAGGAAGGGAGTCCTATAAAAGATTCATACATGAATCTCGTGTTGCCCACATCAATCAGTGATCAAAAATAACACTCATAGGATTCAATTTTACACTCCTAAAAGAAAAAAATTGGCACTACTTGTCCTGCTGCTAAATTCATTGATTCAATTTTTTTTAAAAACTAACATACTATCTATATTCCTTATCCATGAGACCGTATCAATTAGTCTAAGATTTATGGTTGCTTGCATAACCTAGCGATAAAACTACTTTCAACTCCACCCTCAAATACAGAAAAAAAAAAAAATCGAGGTTCAACTAATGGTTAGCTTCCTGTTATTATTTAAAACAAATTCCAATGACAAATTAAACTTGAGAGAGATTGCTGTAATTAAGTCTATGTATTTATACCACCATGATAGAAGCGTCAAAGGCAAATGGAGGCAAAACGGTGCTCATGAAGCAAGCAGGAGTGTTGGCAAGTCCCGTGTCAAACACCACGCAGCCAGCACGAGCCAGCCCAGCAAACATTGTAACACTCAATGAAGGGCCTGACATTCTGAGCTCTTTGCCAAGTGATACTCTCACATTCTCCCCTGGATTACTATTATCGTTATCATAATTTGATTGTTTCTTCTCTTCTTCTCAAGGCCCGACACGACCCACTCCTCGAAGCTCTCCGCGATGGCCTCCACTGCAGGTGGTGTGAGGTCCACTGTCCGATTTTCTCTACCTCCAATGCAACTCCTCGGATGTCTGATCCATTCTGGAGCCTCCTGATCTTGTCTATCTCTTCGTCGCCTATGACTGAGACATTGATGTACTTGACTGTGCTTGAAGATTTTGCGGAAAATGTTATAGGTTTCGATGAAGGCGGTGAGGAGAACGGGAAGTTTATGTTGGTGCTCTTGAATAGTACAGGTTTTATTGATGTACTAGTGTTTGAGAGGAGGGTTGGTTTTATAACGTTTGATTGTTTTGAGGTGTTGATATTGGAGATGCATAATTGGTAGTGTTGTTTATCTGTCTTTTTTTTTTTTTTTTCCAGTTTGGGATTGTTTGGTGCTTTTTTGGTTTTGTTTTTGAGAGATTTAAAGAGGGGATATTTTGAACCAAGCAAAGGAGCTGGGAAGACAAAATCCGGTGGCAAGAAATGAACCATAGCCTTACGATATGGAAATCAATATCTGCAAGAAGAGAGAAAGAACAAATATTTTTTAACAAGCTTCCAAATGTTCAAGAGATTTTTCTGTTGTCTGTTTGTTCATGAAGTGCAGTTGATTTTTCTCCGTGTGAAAAGGAAGATAAATCGCATATTTTTTGCATGGTACTAAATAAAGAATACTCTTGTTTATATCATGATAGATTTCTGACCTCCATGGGGTAAGATTGTATAAACGTCAATTTTTATTTTTTCCCCGTAACGTATATAGTATCATACTGCCTTTCAAAGTTCAATGTTATCTAAAGTTCAATGTTTGATAGTCACTACAATAACCCTTTAGCTACCGGAGTTTCAGCGGTGACTTTACGTCGTTGCTAAAACAATTATTCAACGACGACAGGAAAAATCAATTCGTTGACTTAAATTTGGTGTGATTTGTGAGGGATTTAGTGACAATATTATAACCGCTAAATGTTTTACTAATTTACAATAACGAAAATATTGTCACTAAATACTTCTGTTAGAACCTTTGCACCAGCTTCAGCCATGTTGGAGTGCAAATAGGATTTTAATTAGCAACGAAAAAGTCGTTGCTAATAGCCAATTTTTGTTTTTTTTAGTACAATAACCATTTAGCTAGTGGAGTTTCAGCGACGACTTTATGTTATTGCTAAAACAATTATTTAACGACGACATGAAAAATCAATTTGTTGACTTAGATTTGGTGTGATTTGTGAGGGATTCAGTGACGATATTATAACCGCTAAATGTTTTACTAATTTACAATGACGAAAATATTGTCACTGAATACTTCTGTTAGGACCTTTGCACCAGCTTTAGCCATGTTGGCGTGCAGATAGGATTTTAATTAGCAACAAAAAAGTCCTTGTTAATAGCCAATTTTTGTTTTTTTTTTGTGGGGTTTCAGCAACGACTTTATGTTGTCGCTAAAACAATTATTTAACGACGACATGAAAAATCAATTCATTGACTTAGATTTGGTGTGATTTGTGAAGGATTTAGTGACGATATTATATCTGCTAAATGTTTCACTAATTTACAATGACGAAAACATTGTCACTGAATACTTCTGTTAGAACCTTTGCACCAGCTTCAGCCATGTTGGAGTGCATATAGGGTTAATTAGCAACGAAAAAGTCGCTGCTAATAGCCAATTTGCTTCTTCTTTTTTTTTTTTTTTTTGTGTGTTTTACTTTGAAAATTACCAAAAATTTAATATAATGCAGCTCATTTACGCTTTTTTAGTTGGTGGGGGGTGGCTTATAGATAACTTATTTGTTGAACAAACTTCTTTCTTTTGCTAGTTTTTGCGGATTTCTTTTTTCCTTCGCCTTCTCTCTGCCCCTTCATCAAATCTCTCGGCTCCCTCTATGTGTCCCCTCCTTTTTGCGCCTCCTCATAAAACCGCCATCAGCAGTGGTTTCTTGACCAAAATTTCATTGACCAAAATTTTGTCGCTTTTAACCTTTAACATTTTACACCAGGGGTTTTACCCATACCATACTATACATACAAACATACAAATAAAACAAAACAAAGATAGTTAGCATAGATAGGAGTCTCTCTCTAGTAGGCACTAGAGTAGATCTAAACTAAAAAGAAAAGAAAAAAAAAAGACAAAAAACACCGGACTCTTCTAGTTTAGTCTCTGTCACAAACGTAAACCCAGGAGGTGATGTGGTGGATTTATTGAAATAATTAAACAAAGTATAATTAAATTCACCAATTAATTATTTGGTAAATTCAAGTAAACCTAATTTAAGTTTCTTATAAAAATGTCATAAATCTAAAACTTTTTGAATATTTTTTGTTTATTAAGTCCTAACAAATAATTATGTGTATTACCTCTGAATTAAATTAAATTAAAATATAAAACTTAGGGAGAGCAAGTCAGACAGCACCGGACCCCACACTGCGTGCACTCATAGTACAAACATATAAAAATTATACAAATTACGATCCAACAGAAAAGTAAACACTGTCTATATTATTTTATGCCTTGAAAATATAATAAATAAATAAATAGATGGATAAGCTAAACATCTCACTGTCCACGTTAGTGTTAGACATGTATGCCCTAAGGAGTAAAAATATAATATATTTTTGGTGACATTTTTATCAATAAAGAATTCATTTATTATTAATTTACCAAATCTTGTCCTTTTTACGTTAATATTTGTTGAATGTATGATAAGCAAACAATAGTCTGAGATTGTCGGTCTAAACCTTTAAGAATTAGGCATATGATGGACAGATTATGCGAAAGACACGATTCTTAAGGTGATGGTCTAAATCATAAGATCCACAATCAAGGGAATAAAGTTGGGCGCTTTATTCATGTAAAGATTGTTATGTTATCTATATCTCTATTGGGAGATGGTTTGTCTTGACCATCGGAGGAGGACTCTGTGAATATAAACATTGGCACGTTATATAGGTGACAATGTGTTGGATCGAGACATAAAGAGAATTGACTTGGATTAATAATTCTGTCTTGGCAAATCGATTCACTTTAGACAATCATTTGTATTGTATCTTAATCCTAAGATGAATAGTGGGCCCGTTGTCTTGACTTGTGCCTTTTGATGTACAAAGGGTGACACCCATACTTTAATAGTAGTATGCATGCCGATACGTTGGAGGCATGACTCTTGATAGCATAGACTTGTTATTCATAGATATGGAATCCATAGCTCCTCTTTAGGAGTAGTGATATCCTCATATATGCGTTATCCTGTAATTGAAAAACTAGAGCGCTCAACCATTTGGATACATAGGTGTAGCCGAATAATATACCGTCTTTAGATAGTAAGTTTTTCAATGGTGAGATAATGGAACGTAAGATAAAAATAATTGGGAAGGTAAGACAGAACTTATCCTTAAGCCGATTATGGATAATCCTATGGGGATACGATACACTATGATATGTTATGAAGACTTAGCTATACGGACTTCATAATTCTATATAGTACGAGAGTGTAGCTCCAAGCTTTTAGTGGAGTAACGGTGGAGTTGATAATTATGAAATATATATCTAGAATATTGGGTTTCATAATTATCGGGAGCTTGAACTATGTAGGTCTATTTGATTCCCTTTGCTAGCTCACAAAATTTTGTAATGATACGGCGTGCTTTTCCAATAATTGGTGACTTATGTCAGATTTATTAGATTGGTTGAAATTTAGAAGAATCAAATAATTCATGTTTGTTTATCGGTTGAATTAATATTGAGACAAAATTAATTCAAGATAAGCTTGTTGAATTATTAAGATCGGATAATTCTTGTCTGTTTATTAGTTGATTTAATTTCGGATAAATTAATCAAGATAAACTTGTAGAATTATTAGGAATCTATTTATTTTCCTAGAGATTATCTAGATAAAGTTATTTTAACTAAATAACTTCTCTATTGGGTTATTTGAATTAAAACTAAGGCTTTATCCTATAGAAACTTGGGTGAAAAATAAAAGATTCATTGAGATTTTTTTTCGACAGTTCGGCATGCCAATCTTAAAGTTTGGGTTGCCGATGGGGCAACTTCAACCTGCCTATTAGACAAATCGACCTGCTTGCATGAAATAAAAATCACTCGTTTTTATGCAGATTTCATCCGATATTGATCCAAATTTGATTCTAATTTGAATTTTTGAGACCTTATCTGATAAGGAATGACCCTAGACCCAACCTCTATAAATAGGGATTAAGTCTCATAAGTTATTCAAATCAATTGAGAGATTAAGAGTAATACTCTACCGGTGAGAATCTAAAACTCCCTAAGAGCTTTTGTTCACAAATCACGAACACTAGCTTTGGGCTCTCTTAATTGGTTGGAAGGAGAGTCACCTTGAGAAAGAGCTGTACGCGTGAGCCGACACTCACTCCGATCATGGATAGAGAATAGCAAAGAAGACTAGTTGGTTGAGGCTCTTCTAGAATGTTACTTCTCTTCACGCATTACGGGAGTTCTTTAGCATTGAAAGGTTAGTAAGATCTAGATAATTTATGCATATAGCATGTCAAACTTGTGTTTTAGAAAATACTATGATATAAAAATTTTAAAATTCTGCTGCATACTATTTTTTCAACAATTGGTATCAGAACCATGGTTTTTACGTAAATTTATGAGTTTTTTATCATGCTATATGTATAAATTATGTAATCTTAATCTCTCTTATGCTTAAATTTAATTTTATAGAGAGTTGGCACTCTAGGTTTCTATATATTTATATGTTGTCATGGATTATGAGGTGAATGTTTATTAATTAATTATAGTTGATTAAATTATTATTTAATTATTTATTAATTAATTAATACCGGTTATGGTTTCTTAAAGGTTAGAATGTGTATCGAGTTTTTTCATGTAAGTAGATGACAGATTATCATCTCTGTCTAGGAATTATTATTTAATTTTAAATTTGTAAGAATTTTGTAATTAAATAATTGTTTGGAGAAGACGAATTTAGAAGGGGGATTTAGAAGATTAGAAGATGGATGATGGCATTCCTAGGTATTTCTTGAGTCTCTAATTTTATGTTTTTGAATTGTTGAAAATAAAATTGATGAATTGCATTAAAAATTGTATTTTCTGAAAAAGGTGTCTTTTGCTCAGTCGGCATGCTGAACTCTCAATTCGGCAAGCCGATGGTCATAGATCGGCAGGTCGGATGTAAGGTTCAACAAGCCGTCAACGGGGTAGAAATCAAGTGGCTTCGATGGTAGGCCGAACTTCTAGTTCGGTAGGCCAATCTGTGAAGATCGACAAGCCGGTGGGTCATGACTGGTAGACCAATCACACAGGTTGGCTTGTCGACAAAGAGCTGGAAAGTTTTCCATAAAAGGTGTAGTTTTTTGATGTAGTTTTAATTTTATTTTTGGGACAATTCTGAGAAACATTAAAAGTGGATTTGAGTAGAAATTTGGAGTATTCGATTCATATGGGATTGAAGACTTGAAGATGTGCATTACATGAAGAAGGATATAGCCTGGAGATTCAAGGATGAAGAATCGATAATATGTTTCGATTATTTTCTTGTAATCTTTATTTTCTATTCTATAGCGTGGAACCATAATATTACGGTTATTTATTATTTTGCTTGTAGCTTTGCTTGATTACTTTGCTTCTCTATATTATAATATGTTTTACCATGTATATTGATAACATGCCATATAAAATAGGGAGTGCCGCTCAATTAAAATTATTCGTGCATGTCTTTTAAAATAAAACCTTGATTACAAAAAGATTGAGTGGGAGAAGGTTTTAGAAGAGAGGACCTAAGGCCTCCATCGTTGGTCCATAGGAAGAACATGGTGGTCCCAACCCCGAGGAAGGGATTTCTATCATGTACCAGATTAGATCTCCTAGAGGATAAGGTATTTTAGGATGATTTATGGTTGCACACCCTAGGTGGTGATTATAAATCATGGATAAAATATTGAAATGATGGTTATACACTCATGTTAATTTTATTATTAACCTCCCCTAGGAGCTATGTTAATAAAATTAATAGCCAAAGAAACGATTATTAATATATGCTAGATCATACGGGTCCTGGATGGCATATATTAATCAGGAGGAGATCCGTATTCCTGATTGAATTTGGCATGACTTCCCTAGGAGCTTGTTGAATTCTGAGTTAGGAATTATCGTTGTAAGGTTGTGATATTTTCAAGGTTTTGACACATAAACACATTTGTATCATTTTACATGATTGTGTTATCTTACTAAATTCTTATGATGTGTTTGCTTATGTTTGGTATATGATTCTTTATTGTAGATTAAAAATGTCTAAAAACGCTTTATCTTCGATACTTGACAAAAGCCTATTAATCAGAGAGAAATATAATGATTGGAAACGAAACTTGGATATCGTCCTTTCCTTTGAGAAACTAAAATATGTGTTGACAAACCCTTGTCCTCCCGAGCCTATAGGAGACTCAACCAATGAGCAATTCCAAGCGTACGAACCCTGGAAAGAGACAAACGATTAGGACCACTGCTATGTTATGGCTAACATGAATAATGTGCTGCAGGCTCAACATGAAGATTATGAGACTGCGAAGTAGATCTTGGATAATCTTGAAGACATGTTTGGAGGCTAGGCCATAATAAAGCGGCAAAGGGCACTTTAGAAACTCTTAAACTGTAAGCAAAGGCTAGAGACATCTATAAAGGAGCACATGATGTTGGTCGTGGGTTACCTCGCTGAGGCTCAACCAATGGAGCCAACATCAATGCTGAAACTCAGATGACTATGGTCTTTGAGACTCTGTCTAAGGAATTTATTCCATTTAGAGCTACTTTTAATTTGAGCAATAGACAGGATATAACCTTAACAGAATTAATGAAACAGTTATAGGAGTTCAAATTGTTGATCAGGGAGTCTCTTACTAGTGGCGAGACCAACATGGTAGCTGCCTCTAGTTCCAATCCTAGCCCTGGGAATGGAAAGAAGCAACAGGCCAAGAATGAAAAGTCTTCTATTCCTACTAAAAACAAGAGCAAGAAGAAGAAGAAGAAGAAGAACCTGAAGAAGCTTAAGTGCTTTTTCTACGGGAAGGTCGGGCACATAAAGAAGCATTGCAAGGATTTCCTTTCGAAAGGAGGTAGGTGTGATCTTCTGTATTTAGAAACTTGTTTGGTTGAGGAGTCCAGTGACATTTGGGTCATAGATTCTAGTGCAACTAATCATGTTTGTGTTTCTCTACAGGGGTTCAAAGAAACAAGAAGTCTACTTCATGAAGACTTCATGCTTTGGATGGACGATGGATCCTTGGTCTTAGCAGAAGCAATGGGAGACGTCCATCTTTATTTTGATATGTATAGGAATTTAATTTTGCGAGATTGTTTTTATGTTCCTAAATTTAAGAGGAATCTAATTTCTATAGCTTGTTTATTTAAAGACTCTTATTTAGTTTCTTTTAATAATAAAGTAGTGATTTGTAAAAATAAATCTTTTATCTGTTCTAGATGGATGCAAAATAATCTATATTTTATCAAACCTAAGATACCTAAGATGGACTTATTGCTTAATGTTGAGATGAATGATAATAACTCTAAAAGGCTTAAAACTTTTCACTCTAATAAGACTTATCTTTGGCATTTGTGCCTTGGTCACATTAACCTGAATAGGATTCAAAGGCTGGAAAGGGATGGACCTTTAAGTCACTTAAAGGTGGAATCTATATCTCAATGTGAATCTTGTTTATAGGGTAAAATGACCAAAATACCATTCGAGTCTAAGGGCAATAGGGCCGAAGGGGTTCTAGAGCTTATGCATAATCATGTTTGCGGACCGATGAACATCCGAGCACAAGGAGGCTATGAGTACTTCATCATTTTTATTGACGATTACTCAAGGTATGGGTGTGTGTACCTAATGTACCACTAAAACAAAACTTTTGACAAGTTCAGGGAGTTTTGGGCTGAAGTGGAAAATAATTAGGTAGACCCATAAAGGCACTTCGATCCGATCGAGGTGGAGAATACCTTTTTGATGAGTTTCTGGGACACCTATTAGAAAATGGGATTTTATCCCATTTAACTGCATCGGACACTCCGCGGTAGAATGGCGTAGCAGACAAAAGGAATAGGACTTTATTAGCCATGGTCAGGTCCATGATGAGTTATTCATCATTGCCTTTGTCTTTTTGGGGATATGCACTACAAATCGCATGTTATCTTTTAAACAATGCGCCTTCAAAATTGATCCCTAAAACTCCTCACGAGTTGTGGACAGGCAGGTAGACATCCTTAAACCATATTTGCATATGGAGATGTCTGGCTCATATCCTGCTTAAAGATACGAATAAGTTAAAAGCACATTCAGAAGTTTGCGTATTCGTAGGATATCCAAAATGGACTAAAGGGGGTTGTTTCTATAACCCAAAGGAAAATAAAGTTGTGGTCTCAACTAATGCAACTTTCCTTGAGGAGAGTTACATGGACGACTTTAAGCCTCGAAGCAAAGTAGTGCTTGAGGAGTTTAGGAGTGATCTAATCACTCCAGAGGTTCCGAATGAAACCATTCTGATCAGTGTAGAAAGATCAAACGAACCCGAACAACAACCTAAGGGGCCTCGGCGTAGTGGGAGGATCGGGCATCAACCCCAGAGGTATATGTTTAATGGGGAGGCCTTCTTGGCTGAACCAGATGAACATGACAATGATCCTTATACTTACGCAGAGGCTATAGAGGATGTTGATTCGAAACTCTAGACAGAGGCCATGAACATATAGATGAAGTCTATGGAGACTAATTAGGTTTAGGAGTTTGTGGATCTTCCCAAAGGGGTAAAACCCATAGGGTGTAAGTGGATCTACAAGAGGAAAAGAGGAGTAGATGGAAAGGTCGAAACCTTTAAGGCTAGACTGGTAGCTAAGGGTTATACGCAAAAGGAAGGAATCGATTACGAGTAAACCTTTTCGCCTGTAGCCATGCTTAAGTCCATTCGGATTCTCTTGTCCATAGCTGCTGCTCTCAATTACGAGATTTGGCAGTGGATGTCAAGACGGCTTTTCTAAATGGCCATCTTGATGAGTCTATTTATATGGAACAACCAGACAGGTTCAAGGTCAAGGGTTAAGAGGGTAAGGTTTGTAAGCTGCTAAAGTCAATTTATGGGCTTAAGTAGGCTTCCCGTTCGTGGAACATAAGATTTGATCAAGTGATCAAGACTTATGGGTTCTCACAAAATGTGGATGAGCCATGGGTTTACAAACACATTAAGGATGGGAAGGTGGTTTTTCTACTGCTCTATGTGGATGACATTTTGCTAATTGGTAATGACGTTGGGCATTGTCATCAGTCAAATTATGGTTGACCAAGCAGTTTGACATGAAGGACTTGGGTGAGGCTAATTTTGTTCTTAATATTCAGATCTTTCAGGATAGGAAGAACAAAATGATAGCTTTGTTATAGGCCGGCTACATAGATAAAATTCTCAAGAGGTATGCAATGCAGGACATCTAGGTCTAGAATTACTCTTTCTAAGAAAGACTCTCTAAAGTCTAATAAAGAAAGAGAATACATGAAGAAGGTGCCTTATGCTTCAACAGTGGGTAGTCTCATGTATGCCATGCTTTGCACACGACCAAATATTTGCTAAGCGGTCAGAATTGTAAGTCGATTTCAGGCAGATCCAAGACCGAACAGTTGGGTTATAGTAAAGCATATTTTCAAATACCTAAGAAGGACTCGAGGGTATATGCTTGTGTATTCAGGTGAGGACTTAACTCCTCTAGGATATACTGACTTGGATTTTCAATCCTATCTGGATTCTAGGAAATCGACTTCGGGTTTTGTGTTTACTCTAGGTAGCGGTGCCATCAGTTAGAGAAGTGTGAAGCAAGATTGCACTTCAGATTCAACGATGGAGGCCGAGTATGTGGTAGCTAGTGATGCTTTGAAAGAAGCAGTGTAGCTCTGCAAGTTCCTTAGGGATCTTGAGGTAGTTCTTGATATGGATAAGGTAGTATCACTGTACTATGATAACAGTGCGATAGTAGCTAATGCTAAGGAAACAAGATTTCACAAGAAGAGTAAGCATATTGATCGAAAGTATCATGTGATAAAGGACTTCATCGAGGGTGGGCGTGTCACGGTGTGCAAAATCGCATCAAATGGCAATTTAGCAGATCCATTCATGAAGACACTTACTGGGAGAGTCTTCAAGAGACATGTAGAGGCTATGGGGATGCGAGATTTGTCATATTTACTCACTTAGTGCAGGTGGGAAATTGTTAGACATGTATGCCCTAAAGAGTAAAAATATAATATGTTTTTGGAGAAATTTTTATCAATAAAAAATTCATTTATTATGAATTTACCAAATCTTGTCCTCTTTTCGTTCATATTTATTGATTGTATGATAAGCAAACAATAGTCTGAGATTGTCGGTCTAAACCTTTAAGAATTGGGCATATGATGGACAGATTATGCAAAAAACACGATTCATAAGGTGACGGTCTAAATCATAAGATTTGTAATCGAGGCAATAAAAACTTTATTGATGTAAATATTGTTATGTTGTCTATATCCCTAGTTGGAGATGGTTTGTCTTGACCATTGGGGGAGGACTCCATGAATAGAAACATTGGCACGTTGTCATAGGTGACGATGTGTTGGATCAGGACATAAAAAGAATTGATTTGAATTAATAATTCTATCTTTATAAATCGATTCACTTTAGACAATTATTTGTGTTGTATCTTAATCTTGAGATGAATAGTGGACCCGTTGTCTTGACTTGTGTCTTTTGATGTCCCAAAGGGTGACACCCACATTTTAATAGTGGTTTGCATACCGGTACGTTGGAGGCATGACTCTTGATAGCGTAGACATGTTATTCATAGATATGAAATCCATAGCTCCTCTTTAGGAGTAGTGATATCCTCTTATATGCGTTATCCTGTAATTAGAAAACTGGAGCACCCAACCATTTGGATACATAGGTGTAACCGAATGGTATACCGTCTTTAGATGGTAAGTTTTTTGATGCTGAGATAATGGTACTTAAGATAAAATAATCGGGAAGGTAAGACAGAACTTGTCCTTAAGCCAATTATGGATAATTATGTCTTGGAGACTTAGCTATACGGGCTTCATAGTTCTATATAGTTCGAGAGTATAGCTCCAAGCATTTAGTGGAGTAGCGTTGGACTTGATAATTATGAAATGTATATCTGGGATATTGGGTTTCATAATTATCGAGAGCTTGAACTATATATGTTCATTTGGTCCCCTTTGCTAGCTCACAAAATCCTGTAACGATACGTCGTGCTTTTCTAATAATTGATGACTTACGTTATATTTATTAGATTGGTTGAAACTTAGAAGAGTCAAATAATTCATGTCTGTTTATCAGTTGAATTAATATTCAGACAAAATTAATTCAAGATAAGCTTGTTGAATTATGAGGATCGGATAATTATTGTCTGTTTATCAGTTGATTTAATTTCAGATAAATTAAATCAAGATAAACTTGTAAATTATTAGGAATCTATTTATTTTCCTAGAGATTATCTAGATAAAGTTGTTTTAATTAGATAACTTCTTTATTGGGTTATTTGAATTAAAACTGAGGCTTTATCCTATAGAATCTCGAGTGGAAAATAAAAGATTCGTTGAGATTTTTTTTCGACAATTCAACATGCCAATCCTAAAGTTTGGCCTACTAATAGGACAAGTTCGGCCTACCTATTAGACAGATCGGCCTGTCTATGCGCGAAATAAAAATCATACGTTTTACGCAGATTTCATATGATATTGATCCGAATTTGGTTCTGATTCAAATTTTTGAGACATTATCTAACAAGGAATGACCCTAGACCCAACCTCTATGAATAGGGAGTGAGTCTCATAAGTTATTCAGATCAATTGAGAGATTAAGAGTGATACTCTGCTGGTGTGAATCTATAACTCCTTCAGAGCTCTCGTTCAAAATTCACGAACACTAGCTTTGGATTCTCTCAATTGGTTGGAAGGAGAGTCACCTTGAGGAAGAGCTGTATGTGTGAGCCCACACTCACTCCGATCGTGCATAAAGAATAGCAAAGAAAGCCAGTTAGTTGAGGCTCTTCTGGAACGTTACTTCTCTTCACGCACGGGAGTTCTTCAGCATTGAAAGATTAGTAAGATCTAGTTAATTTATACATATAGCATGTCAAACTTGTGTTTTGAAAAATACTCTGGTATAAAAATTTTAAAATTCCACTGCTTACTCTTTTTCTAACAGTTACGATGTCAACAATGTCCTACTTGGTGGCTTCCTACGAATCACCTAGAGGGGAAAAATTAAAAAAACAAAAAGTGTGAGTAAAAGGCTCATTAAGGCTTTGGGTTTTGAAATCGTTCATAAAATAAAAAGAGATAAACTAAAATAAAATAGCTTAATTTAAATGCAAATTTTGAATTAAATATTTAACAACTCCACACTTATCTCTCACCGTTTATGGTTATCAAAAACTCATAATAAGTGATTAATTGGTTCATGCTTGTCATTCATTATCTATAATTACCTCAAATCGTGATTCACCATTCATTATATAAATGCCTCGTATCACCACCGTAGTGGCTCATCTGGGTTTCAGGACCTCCCTCCAAGGTCGATCTCGGCACGACCCGATCTCTGTGTGTCATCATGCACATCATACCATTCTGAACGGGGGCAATGCCCGTTTGGTGTCCATTATTATTTTGTCATATCATTTTTTTTTTTGAGGTATTCTTTTACCAGGTTATCATATACATTTATTATGATCCATTCATTATCATCATCATTCATTATCATAACTCATTATTATCATTCATTATGTTCATGTCCAACATCTAGTGGAAATAAATAAATAACAAGAACATATTTCTTAAAGACTTTGAAGAAAGAATAGCATGATGCAAAACTAATTTTTAAAATCACTGCTATCAAAAAGGAAGGTCTGGAATCCTACCTCATTGTTTAGCACAATAGCACTAACTCCACTGTCTTGGTCTGCTACACGTTAGCTCATCGAAACCGCAAAAAACCTTAGACGTGGACTAGATTTCGTAATATCTAATTCAAAATATTATGCTTTAGTATGTTATTTCATGGTGACGTGCCTTTAAAGTCTATATAATCATGTCACATGATCAAAATCCCTTTTTATCATTAAACGATGAAAACTAGTGAAAAACTACTATTTTTATACAACTTGGTTGGCTTGCTGACCACCCAGGCCCACCCTGCCAAACTGTTGGTGTTCGACCAACCAACCAGCTGAGTTTAACCTA
Organism: Artocarpus hirsutus; assembly: GCA_946598075.1. Classification (NCBI taxonomy): domain Eukaryota; kingdom Viridiplantae; phylum Streptophyta; class Magnoliopsida; order Rosales; family Moraceae; genus Artocarpus; species Artocarpus hirsutus. Next base: position 17,706 of record CAMOHE010007019.1, read on the forward strand.
CCAAATTGTTGGTGTTTGGCCAACTAACCAGTTGAGTCTGACCAGCCATATTGTTGGTGTTCGGCCTACCGACCAGCTAAGTCTGACCTACCAAACTGTTGAATATGGCCTATTAAGGAATGAGTTTGGTCTACCGATCTATTGAAATTTGAAAAATTCTACACTTCAAGTCTTGGCCAACCCGAGCTAAAAAACTTGATTTTAACCTATTTTAAAGCAATCCAGGCCTAGAGAACTTGTAGAAATATTAGAAAGCAACTCTGAATCCTTTAGAAACAAAATCCCCAAAATTTAAAGACAATTTTATTGCTTATTTTGAAAATTTATGAAAAAAAGGTAAAAACTTGTTTAATCTCTTTTTTTGTTCAAACAGGCTTAGATTGTAGGTGTTTAGGGCCTTATTGACTTAGATCATGTCATGCATGTCTTGATAACCTCACAAATTTATATTCAATTTCAAAGAAACAAAGTAAGAAATTCAAGAAGAAATTTGGATGAGGAGAAAGCTACTAAAAATTAGATTTTTGATTAAAGATCTTACCTCAATTCAGTGAGAAAATTGGTGCCTAAACTTAACCTAAATCGGTGCTTGGATAAAATGAGCGTTGCTACTTGCTCTTGAGCTCTTGGAGTAGGAAAATGGAAGGGAAAAGAGGAAGTGAGAGAGAGAGAGAGAGAGAGGGACGTGAAAACATAAGTCTCATCAGCAATCATGTCACGTGGATACTGACCACGAAGGTGGATAGATAATTAAACTATAATTAATAGTATAGCAATACTTACATCATAATCCTTAGAATAAATAGTAATATGTGATTAGTATGGACGTTGACACTGTGGTGTTACCACAACACCTTCACTAACAATATGTCACAACATCGTAAGCTAATACCTCCTCATTGGTTATATTCTTTTTCATCACTACATTGGAGAATGAAACAATCTTGCTAAAGTTGGGGTGGCTTTCAAGAATGAAACAATCTTGCTAAAGTTGGGGTGGCTTTTCAATAGGATTGACACACGATACACGTTATGAACGCGAAAAGGCTCAAGAGGAGGATCAGGTTGGTAAGTAATTACACCAACTTAGTGATAAATCTTAAACAACTCGACAAACCTTGGTAAAAGTTTTCCACTTACGTCAAAACATGAAATCCTTTTACGCAGAGAAACCTTAAGAAGAATGAAATCACCTTTTTCAAATTCAAAAAGTCAACTTCTCTTATCAGCATTTTGTTCGATTCTAGGCTACCCATAATTGATCTCATATCATGTCAATCTTCTCATTGTTTTCACAGATTTGATCTGGTCTGACGATGATTCTATCTTTTGGTTTTAACTAACAAATCAGTGATTGACACAATTTCCCATAAGTGCCTCAAATGGGGCCATACCAATATTCACTAGGTGATTATCATTGTATAACACATTAAGTCAGACATACTTCATTCCAAATTCCACCAAAACCTAAAATTACAAGCAAGCATCATATCCTTGAAAATCTATATAACTCACTTAGACTAACCATCGATCTGAGAATGAAATGCTGTGCTAAAGTTCAACTATAACATCTGCCATTTTCTTCTATGGATACTTATGTTAATTTAACGTTAGAATGTGATATTTTAGTGCTATTATTATTTATGTTAAGTAAATTAACTTTTTGTTTAGTAATATCATAGGTGACGGCCTCGTGGGATCGATGTGCTTGGGATATTCATGTCAAAAGTGATGATAAGCTTAAAAGTATTTATTGTTTTTTTTTAGGGTTTCAACTTGCTCTAAATTCATAATCTTTATAATGCTCTAGGGTTATGTATGCCTACAGTTATATTCTTGATGATGACATGAATATTATTACATATTTTCTTATTTTTATAACATTTATGATGCTATGATAATTACATGTGTAGCATTTTTTTAATTATGGCATTAAGAAGTTAGATAATATAAAATGTCCAAAAGAATAATGTGAAAATTAATATTCTTGAGGTTATAGAGTAAATATTATTATTGTATATAAATAATTATGTATTATACAATATTATATTATCTTATATTATATTATATATATATATTATATATATATATATTATATATATACGAACAAAAAAAAGGGCACTAAGTGCCGACTAAAACCAAAAAAAAAAAAGAAAAATCATAACATATTATCAAGTTACTTATTTAGTACGTTATATTATCTTCTATAATATATTATATATATTAGTTAAGTAAAAGAAAACGAAAAAGAAAGAAAGCGGCAAAGTTGCCATGCAAAAAAGAAAAAAGAGAAAAAAAGGAAAAAAAAAAGAGAAATTAAATTAGATTAGGATTAGGGTTTTTTACACTCATCTAATCTTTTTTCTCTCATAAGCCCATAAATATACCTCTAAGCCACTAAAGTCTTTATTCTCTTAATTTCTAGCCAAAGAAAATTCTCTCTCTCTGAAATTTTCTTAGATGCTCTCTCCTTCTTCTTCTCATTTTCTTCCCATCTTTTCATTATTTTTCTGCAAACAATTGAATGAAATATTTGGTTTTCACTTAGATAAATTCAAAAGAATTGAGAAGAATCGTTTTGGAGGTAAGAAACTCATTCTAGACTATTGCTGAAATTTTGTTTCCTTTGTAATCCAACCCCCATAACTTTGTCTACGAATTTTCGTTTGCTCTGAAATTTTAGTATGATGTTTATGTATGTATTCTGTGATATTCCTCAAAATTTCACATTATTTGGAATTTTCAATGTTGAGATATTAAATTTTCATTCTTTGCCACTCATGACCAAACTATTGCTGATTGGTATTTTACACAAAAGTATAGTCCATGTTTAAGGGCAAATGACCTTTGATTTGAACAAAATTTTACAGAGATATTCATGCATATGTTAGTTATGATTTGGAAAATTTCGTGGTTACTTGATGAATATTTTATGAGTTCTTGAATTTTCTTTAAGATAGGTTTTTATGGCTGTCTATTTGATGAATTCGGGACTTCTTGTTTATGTGACCTATTTATATGGCTAAACAAATTTATTTGCTAATGAGACTTTTTGTGGTACTGTATATATATGTTATTAGATTCTCATAAAAATTTTAGGATTAAAGTAATTTTATTTTAATTATTGAAATTTTGTGATGTGTTGCTCACTGCTTTAGGTAATAAGAGTTTGTTTGGTCTCTGAATTCGAATGCATGTTTTGAATTATTGAAAATTTATTTGAAGCTAATTTTTAGATATGTTATAGTTTTGGTGTATTGTGTTTGTATTAGAATTATTATTATCATCACAAAGATTCTTTTATTGTATATATTTTATATCAATCGGTGATTGCAAAGAGTTGATGATTTACTTGTTTTGATTAACCTTTCATTAAACACTAGATTGGAAATATCATAGATTTTTATATTTTTATTATGTATATCTTTATGGGTAAATTTTATTATTAATTAGTATCATGTTAATTATGTGTTTACAATTTTAATTGAGGTTTTATTGGCTTATGAAGTGGTATTGAGTTTTTTAATGCCTTATGCTTACTTTTCATACAAACACCTAACAGCCATCGTGTTTCAGTAACTTTCAATTCTGTATTGCTCTGCATATATTTGTCTTATATTTTTCTCAAATACTAGACCTCTTAAGCTTTCTTATGGCTTTTGAATTGCTTGAATCTGAATTTTCTTTAAATAGTTATGAATTTTTGAATTTGTTTCTAAAAGTTGTGCAGTTTTACACAGACCCAAAAGTTAGACTGATTTTTGAGGACTTTTTCTTCTTGCAAATTATTGTCAAAACATATATGTAATATCAAATTCTTTATTTTTGACTCTAATTTCTAATGCCACTGGCCTTGACTGATTTGGAGTTAAGATGAAATTAGTATGAATGTTTAAGTGAATAAAGCTCATTCTACCTACTTTTGGAAATTATGTCCTAGGTTCATAAATTGTGATTTTGTGCTTCTTGATATTATTACGTGATAAAGTGATCTTTAATCACAAGTACAAAATGTGGATTCCATGACGGTTTATAACCGTCGTGGAAAAATTTCACGACGGTCAAAAAACCGTCGTGGAAACCTCTGTCGTGGAATATGATCGACTTTTCACGACGGTTTTTTACCGTTATGGAATAGATTAATTTGGCGCGCGTGGGGGGGTGAACTGTAATTTTTCAGGACGGTTTTGCACAAAAACCGTCTTGGTAGCCACTACAGTATTGGGAGGGTTACAACTAGCTTTGTGACTATTGCGTTGTGAGATGCTATCATCCGTTGACTTAGCACGTCCTTGGGAAATGAGCTCAGTCACAAGACTTCGGAGTTCTGCAATCTCCATTTGCATCTTCGACATTTGAGAATTCAATTTTGACGATCTTGGTTGG
>CAMOHE010007029.1:4141-39629 GCA_946598075.1 Artocarpus hirsutus
ATTAGAAATTTAAATATTTTTCTTGTAAGTTTGTAAAATGAGAATCACACGTTTCAAATTCCGTAGCACATGCAATGGGTGCCTAAGTTGGAAAATGTTTTAGATTAGTAGTGATCCTTTTGGGTGCAGGGAGGGACGGAGCTATATTGGACCCAGAGTGTTCATCTAATTTTACCCTACTAAAAAAAATATTCACTATTTTTTTACTACTTGCCCCTTTAAAATTTTATAAACTATATTATGAAGGTACTACTTTTATAAGTATTTCAATTATATTTTAAGTTTTTACTTTGAAAAATACTCATATTTAACAATCTTCTTTTCTATTCTTTTTTTTCTTTTTGATGTCCTTTGTCATCTCTAGTGCAATCACCTTCCGATTTGTACAATCCTTTCAGCTTATTTTTATCACCATGTGTGAATGAGATTCAACTTTCCCTCACATGTAATGAGCCTCTTAACATATATACAAGCATTTGCAGGTAGGAGTAAATTGTTTGAATTGGGAAAGGAGAAACAAGACGCGATATTCATTAAATACACCCAACAAAATTAGCAGACTCCAATTGAAATATAATCTAAAACTGACGATTATCGTTGATAAAAATTAAGAATTTCAGCTGAGACATGCACTTTCAATCAAGGTATATTTATTCTTATATATATTAATCAATTTGTGAGAGTATAAACAAAACAATAGGAAAAAAAATCTTTAAAATTAAAAAAAAAATTTCCGGATCGAGAAATTATCAAATCAACAGTAAACCCATATCATAGAAAACGAAATAATAGCAATATTGGGATTTCGTGGAATTAACAAAATTTTTTTTTTAAAAAAAAGACCTACGATTCACGAATATTGAAAGCAAATCAAGATTGTAGGATAAAAATATATATGGAGCATCAACTACTCCGTTGACGACTCTAACACGTTTAGTTTGCGGCTTCAACAAAGTCTCAACAGCTCACTACGGCTCTCTTTGTCGACTTCGTGATTCCCTGAGCCAAGAAGGAAATAAAGAAAAGGTCTAGAACGTCAATCATGTCGTTTATTGACTAATTGCTTGGGGTTAACCGGTTAACGCCAAAAACAGGTGGAGCCTAAGCTTTGTTGCTCTTGAACAATTTCGTCCATCCGTTCAAATCTGAATGGCTAAAATACAATGGGTGAACGATCTGCCCGTATGGATGAAAGTGACACTATATATATATATCTTACGGCTATACCAAGATTTATGTATTAACGCAGTAACTAGTAGCCATGTTTGTTTTATTTTTTATTTTTTAGTTTTTATTTTATTTTATTTTATTTTTGCTGCTGAAACAGCTGCCATATTGTTTTTTTCTTCTCTTGTCATGATTATGGCTATACCAAGACTTTTTTTTTTCATTTATTTTTGTAGTCCATGCATATGTGAGTAGTGCAATCATTATTTTTCACGCTAATGTTCAAAATGATAATTCAATGATATAACTTATAAACCAGCTAGTGCTTTTCAGATGAGATTTTACAAATTTATACGTGGTTATTTTGTTTTTTAGTCTGTCGTCATACTAGCTATGCATTCACACGAATTCATTATCCACCCACGTTTTCCATGTGAAAGATTTTGTCGTTAGTCTTGATCAATAATCAAAAATTTGAAACTCCGGTTTAGTATAATCTTAAAGTTTATTTGTTTGCTTGCCCGTATTTTTTTTATTTTTTTATTTTTTATTTTTGTAGTTTTCTACCCTATTATTATAGGTACGTCTAGTTTGCTTGCTTTGGTCGCGGAGCTTTCAAATTCCAATCTTTTGGCCTTTGAGGGCAAACAAAGGAAAGGGAGGGAGAGAAATCAAATGATGTTGACAATGAAGCAAACCCAAGATTAGCAATTTCAGGCGCCGCATTACAGCATGATACACGAAAACGATATAACATAAATTAATAAGGAAAGGGAATATCAATCTTTACATCTCCTTTAATAGTACTATCATTGAGAGATTAGGTATCTAGATTAAGTTTAAAATTTCAAGAAAATGAATAGAGGTATGATAGTATACGTTGTAGACAAATAACATTAATGGTGTAGAGTTGGTAGTAGAAGTATGATGGATTTATGATTATTATTTCTAGTACAGATTTGGAATTTCGTGGACGAAAATTTCTTTAGGAGAATAGAGTTATAACACCTATTATTTTAAACAAGTATTAATTGTTACTGTGTAGACATGAATTTTGTAAAATTTTTTCTTTATCACAAATATGTTTGATTTTATTTATTTTATCTATTTTAGATTTTTCAAAATTTTTATACACCTATTTTGCGAAATTATTGAATGCCCCTGAATTTCCATATATTTATGAAAAATACCATTTTGGCATTTCATGCTCAAAGTCTTTAGGGGAGACATTGTCTTCACTTTTTCCTCGACAACTTCACCGGCTCAAAAAAGAAAAAAAAAGAAAGGTTGCCTCTCTTTCCTTTTCTTCCCCTTCTTTACTTGTTTGTCTTCCTTTTTTCCTACTTCCTCTTCTACTTTTCTTTTCTCTCCACGGCAGCCACAAACAAGAAAACCCAATGAAGCCCAACTTCAAAACGTCTCGATTTTTCATCAAAAATCACTAAAACAACCTCCTAGCAAGTTTAAAAACAAGGGGATTTTGGGAATCTCAAAACAACGTTTTTGACTTGGAATTGAGGTAAAAAAAAATTCTAAACTTAAATTTTGATCTAATTTGTGTTTTGAGTATGACATTTGTTAGAATTTTGTTTTTGATATTTGTAGATGATTATACAATGTTTTTACGCTTAGAAATGCGTTAAAAACTTGAAAATTAGTTGAAAAATGAAGAACCTATTCCTGCTATTTTTGGAAAAATTTCCATGCTAAAAAGGACATTAAAAGCCAAAAACAACATCAAAATTGAAGGAAAAATTTATGTCATCGTTTTGCCAACTAAATGTCATGTTTTTTTGTTTTTAAAAATGAGGGTTTGTACCGGGTAAAGATTCGAACTCCTTGCCAATGAGGATAATAGAGCAATTGCAAAGCACTGAGGTAAGGGAAGCTATTGCATATTTTATGTTTCGGAAAGCATATGTTAACTGTGTAGTTTTTTTAAACTTTCTAATGTACAAATTATTTTGTTTTAGTAAATATGAATCTTTTTAATTTTAATTGATTGTTTCACTTCTAAATAGAAAATGAATTGTTTGCTTTAAAAATCTATTTTAACATATTTTGTACCAAAATAAAATTCATATATTTTTTTATGTTTTTATTTCATAAATTACTAAAATGAAGTTAGAAAAATTAATATTCATATTTTTAGTATATTAATGATAAAGGCATGCTAATAAAATAAATTAACATAATTAAAAAAATTAGTGTTTAAGTTAAATTCATAATTTGTTGTATGTCTTAAGGTTAAAGGTATACTTGAAGCATCTGTGATGTGACCGGATTTGAATTTATCCATGGATTTACTTCCCAAGGAGGTAGGATTTTTTATCATTCTTTGATAACCATGATTTAATTTCTTTGGCCATGGAAATAAATATTTTATGAAAAATATGTTTAAATACCATTTCTTTATGAAAATGGTTTTCTTAGTAGATGATTTGATAAAAGTACTTACATAAGTAAATGTTCATAATTTTACATCATAGGAAAAACAGATGTCGAATGCGTTTTAAACTCGGAACTATAAATTATGAGCATTGATTGTTTGAAAATGTTGTTATAGAGTTGAAACAACTCTAGACAATAGATGTGCGAAAAGAGAGCCTGATAGGATAGGTTATGATGATATAACCTTGAGGCCAAACCCTAAACGTTGGCTAAGGGCACTTCATGTGTGGGTGATTGGAAGGCAAAAATATATGGTATGTTAATAAACATGCTATATGAAATGGAGAAAAGAGAATTCATAATGAATCGACATTCAAATTTCTTATGGATTTGAAATCTTAGTGTTTAAACTTCAAATTTGATAAGATAAGTCCTATTGGATCTTTTGCTCATTTTTCTATTGTTTTAATGTTTTCCCTCTAGGTTGTGCAGGATAAAATAAGATAGAAATTAAATTTGGAGTTCTCCAATAATGATAGCTGCCCATAGTTATATAAGGTACAAATTGAGGAAGGTTATTTATTTTGTATATGTCATACATCATTTATGTGGAATGAATTGTTTTGACATTGGTTTTCTATATTTGCACTTATCCGTTAAAAATATATATATTCTTGGACAGTTTTGTTATTTATGTTTTTTTAAGCCCTCATAAAGCAATAGTTTTCATTAGTATTATTATTTAGGGGTTGATTCCACCTTAATGATTTAATTTAATTTGACCAAATTTTAATTTTTTTCAATAGTCACGACCCCGTTTTCGGGTCGTGATGTCTTCTCTCCATTTTTATTATTTGGCGTCAAAGTATTTTTGCTACTAAATACACTCTTAGTCACTATATCTATCTTTATGTGACTGTGAAGTTAGTTTTTGATTGATTTGATCCCAAAGCAACGTATTTTTGTTCCAAATATTTCGATTAAATTTTATTCACCAAAAACTGCAAGTAGCAATCACAAGCATTTAGTCGCTTAAGTGCAATTTCTTCGCAGTGGCAATTGGTAATTTTTGACGCTAACTTTGAAAAGGGTATTCAAGGATACGCGCCTATAAATTAATGTCTTTAGGATAAGTTTTAGGTATTCATACGTGGTCATTTTGTATTTAGTCTTGTCATCATACTACCTACGCTTTCACAAAAAAGTCATATTCACCCGTGCCAAGGTTTTGTCGTTGTTTGTTGCCAACAAAAAGGTCATTAGAGTATTTAGAAACATAATTAGAATTACAAATTGAAGCTAAACACTCTAACATGTTAGAGTTTTATATTGTAGCAAACTTTTACTTTATACTGTAGCAGCTAGAACTTAATTATTAGTTTCAACTAAGTTGCAAAATATACAAAATGTCACAATTCTAGGTGCTTTTGTTCAAAATTAGTTATTTTCAGGTATGGAAATTTAGGGACAGAAAACATAGGTTGTTGTCCTGAGTTATTTGTTTCTATTGTTGTAGGTCATCTTCCATTTCGTCAACACGTGGCTAAGAATTAGCTGAAAGTGCGTTGAGAATTGTTCTTTATATCTCATAAACCACGCATGAGTTAATTTTGGTGGGATTTTTTTAATCCCAAGTCGTAGATCTGATTCATTTAATCCATTTCTATAACAGAAACCTCTGAGATGTACCGCCAGATAAGGATGACAATGAGAATATTCTGAGCAATTGTGGAAAATCAAAGAACACGGCAACGCCTAGTGACCTCAAATTCATGATTTTGTTCCCTCAACAATCTAGTTTGAGTTTCTCTCTTCCGGAAGTAGAAGGCCCAAAAAGTTGGCTGATTATAGGTGCGTCTAGTTTGTTTGCTTTGTTTGTGGAGCTTTCAATTTCAAAGCTTTGGTGAGGGGGAAACAAAGGAAAGGAAGGAAGAGAAATCCAGGGATCATATTATAAGCAAAGTAGCAAACTAAGAACCAAGACTGGAACTTTCCGGCACAGTATAGGCGACACGATACCAAAATAGTACAAGATAATAATTTTTTTTTTTTGAGCTAAGTGGTTATGGAAGAAGGGTAAAAGCAGGATATGAAACTAGAAGTTTAGATGTAGGAGAAGAGAAAACAAAATTTATCTAGATTCATGGTGCAACGTGAACGGATCATCTTCTGTAGAGATCCCCAAAATTTATCATTTCACTTAGTGTTGTTTATTTTTAGTCTTTATATCTATTTTTTAATCTTTTAATTTTTCAAACTAAAATGATATTGAGAGTGAATCACTCTAATTTTTTTTATTTCTTATTTGTTTATTTATTTATTCTGAATGGGTATTCTTCATTTTTTTTTCCCATTTACTGTTACTATTCAGGTACATGAGAGATTAATCTTGGTGAAATCATGCACTGACAAACTCAGGACCTCGTTTGAAAATTTTAAATCATTCAAAAATTTACCATTTATAAAGTGTTTGGTATGATAGTTAGAATCATTGGTTAGAACTATAAACATTGTAACATGTGAGAGTTTTACTCTATAGCAACTTTTTTTTCTTTTTATTGTAGTATGTGAGAGCTTTACATTGTTCCTAATTGAAAAATTAGTTAGAACCAATTTTGTCAAATAGACTATTAATCTTTTACGTACATCTCATTAGAAAAGAAGGCTTGAAATTCATCAGAGATTAAAATAGAACATAAACACTAGTTAGTTTGTGAGATACAAAATAGTGCACAACTTGGATTACAAATAAAACCATTGCACGCCAATTAAGACCAGCTTTTCGTTAAGCTATAGCACGTACTCAAGCTGAAACTGACTGACTTTTCAACCACTAATTTTCTTCTCTCTAGATCTGCCAACCCCTTGTCGTTTATTTTTTTATTTTTATAACGTACGACAAGTACAAATACAAGAACATCACATGCATGCATGATGCATTAAGGAGACTCTTCACTGTTGAGTACGAGACTATGCCTCTTATAAATAGGGTACTTAATATAAGGTTTATCTTGTCCGCATCGTGCAGTTTGATCGAATTTCTCGACGGCTTGAGCTGGACAATCGATGAAATTTGCTCCTGTAGGGTCCACGCAGAAGTTAACCTCGTAAAATTCAGGGGTTGGATCCGAACCATTCGTGTTGCACTTGATTAGTGGGGTAAAACCAACTTTGTCCTTTAAAGTCTTCTGGATCAATCGTAGGGAGTAAAGTTGATCATTTGGGATTATATCTGGGGATCAATGTTCAAGTTTGTAAGATATAAAATTATAGAATATGTTAAATATAGTCTAATTAAGGAAGATTCTTAACGAATAAAAGAAAAAGAAAAATCCTTTTTTGAGAAAAAAAATCCTTTTTATATTCATAGGTTAAAACACCACTATTTACAAAACAATGTAGGTCTCAATTATAATAGATAATGTATTTATTATATTAGGATTCATTGTTTTATTAGTAACAAGATTTTAATCCGATTGGATTTTATAGCAGTGCCCTAAAAAAAGAAATATTAATTGTGTGTATGTAGAGAGAGTTTATAGTAATGGTCTCCTACAGAGGCTTGTAACATTCTTTGTTCACAACTGTAATTAACAATGTTCGTGCGTTTGTGTAACACTCAATTTATTCAAAACATATATAGTCCAAAACATCTAACATTGAATGTTACACATTAATAAATTGATTGTTGTATAAATGCATGTATAGTATATTACATTCGTGAATGAAAAATGTCAAAGTGTTAAACTTGTTAGGGTATCGAACTTGAGCAAAACCAAGTTTATATATTGTTGGTACCTACTTTTATCTTTAAGTGTCTGAAAGACTTTTGTTTTCTCTTTCAGGAGAAGACCTGCATTGAAATATTTATTTTCGTCAAGGATAGCTTGTGAGCAACCCCCATGTTTTTCCCATTCATATTTCCAGAATTCCTCATTCGTCCTTTGTGATAGTGACGGCCACTCTTTATCCAATTTTTGTCTGATGTTTGCTACCTGCGCCATGAAAAATAAGAGATAAATTCATAACTAATCGCGTGATCATAGAAATTAGCATAAGATATAGGAAACAGGGAGAATGTAAAAATTAACGGAAGTGAATGAAGAGAAAGTAGGATAGTTTTCTATGTTGTTTTCGGTGAAGGGGAAAATGAGTTAACATATATTTAGGCAATTAAAATTTTGACCAAAATATGGATTCCAAATCTTTCTCTAATATATTTGAGAACTCGGCAATTCTTAAATCATTTTATATACTCAAAATATGTAATCATCATATTGTTCTCTTTTTTCCTTGTCAAGAACAATTTATCCTATAAAAATAGTAAAGTTTTTAATGATAAGGTAGTAATAATTGATACATAAAATTTTAAATTCCCAACTCCTTATTTTCTTTAGTTTTTTACAGTTATAAAATTTTAAATTGTTTTTTTAGTTTATTAGGAGCTGTTAAACTGATTATGCACAAGTAGTTGCCCTATGAACATTGAATAAATATACTGCTAATTAAGTGGACTTTTAGGAGCATATGTACCTTTTTTACGTCGAAGGCAGGAGGGGCAGGACAGTCTCTGGGAGTAGTACCATCGTTCATTTGAGGCCACAGACCATGAATGCCAAAATTCTCGGGAACCCCTGTAGGTGTTGGATGGACTGAACCTGGCCACTGCATTGATTATTTGGAAACAAAGGGGAGAACAAACGAGGAAGAATACCAATAAATTCAGATAAATTGGTAATTATTTGGCAATAAAAACAACCAATAAAATATATATAATAAAAGAAAGATATCTCACTAACAGTTTGGACAAAGTAGAAGAAATCATAAGTACTCGCATTTGCATCCTTATGACTAAATAAGGCTACAGCCACAAGTCCAAGTACTAGGAGCTTGAACAAATTCAGAAAACAAGTTAAACAACTCAAGATCTTCATCTCTATCCCAAACCCTTCTCTCCCCTCTTTTGTTAAACTAGTACAGCACTAGTGTTTAGCGTGATGATGGTCGCATTGTGACTCCAAATTTATGGACAACATTGGAAGGTTATGTTAGTGCTCCGAGCACATTAAGCACTTGATCCAAGTGCTCTAAGCACTTAATCCAAGTGTGCTACGCACTTAATAAATTAGGCACGTAATTTGTAGTATAAATTATTCTTCATGACCAACCTTGTTCACCTAATTAATATAATATAATCCATACAAGAAGACTAGAAATAGTCAGGTCTTCCGCCAATTAATTAAATAATCTGAACAAGAAACTAGAAAATTACATCTTCCAGTAACAACACAATCTGGCAAAATTATATAACCAAAATTAAAAAGAAGCTGATTATAAATTATGTCTTTGGCCAACAATAAAGTAGGGTTTAAAAACATAGTTCAAACTAAAAAATTGAACTCAAAATATTATATTAATTCAAATTTTGTGACAAAAAAAAGACTAGTAAACTTGATCTGAACCAAAAGTTTGTAACTTTAACCAGTATTTTCAAACGCAATCAATTCTCCGAACTAGAAGACTAAAGAGAGTCCACCATTAAAAATCTAAAAGAGAAAAGTATTTTACAAATAAGATAAGAAAAATTACACAAACTAAAAAAAAAAAAAAGTGAATTAATTTATGGCTTAATTGTACCTAATTTTCATATTCTTGTTATAGTTGAATTTTTGAATATGTGCGCGAACGCATTTATTGTATTTGTTAGATGTATGGAATAAGGGTAGTTTCATCTTTTAATTTAGTAAGGGTATGTTAGTAATTTTGCCTTGTAACCTTGCATTATTTACTGATCCTTTCATTGTATGCAGAAAACCATTTCGCCATTTTCAAGAACCCCAGCCCCCATCTTGTTCTCTTTCTTCTTCTCCTTTTCTTTTTCTTGATTTCTTGTTTTTCATGAATTTTGCATAAGTTTTTACGGCATGAGAGCTAGGATCTATGGGAAGAGAATTAATCTCATACCCAATTTACGATGAATCTTGGCGTTGTTCAACCGAGGAGCAGGTGGTTTTTCTTTTCAAATTGCAGCTTTCCTTGGTAATCGTATGTTCTCCAGTTTCTTCGTTTTCTTTTATTTGAGTATGGTGTTTGGATATTTTGATTTTGTTGAGATCTGCATTTGGAATTTTATGACTTTGTTGAGACCTGCATATTGAGTTCTTCATTTGTCTTTGTTACATATGTTGATTGGTTGATTGTTCATTTTTGGGTTGCATCTGTTGGTTGATTGTTGTTGTTGATTCCTTTCAAAATGGCTGGTGAAAAATATGATTCTCTTGAGTCCATTAGTGTCAGATTGGATGGAAAGAATTATCCTTATTGGAGCTGTGTTATGAGGAATTTTCTCAAGGGCAAGAAGATGTGGGGTTATATTTCTTGAATTTATGTTAAACCCAATAATGAAAAAGATGAGAAATATGCCAGCAATTAGATATCTTACTAACCGTTTGGATGAAGTAGAAGAAATCATAAGTACTCGCATTTGCATCCTTATGACTAAATAAGGCTACAGCCACAAGTCCTAACTAGAAGCTTCAACAAATTCAGAAAGCAACTCAATATCTTCATCTCTATCCCAAAACCCTTTCTCCCCTCTTTTGTTATAGTAGCGGTGCTAGTGTTGAGCGTGTTGATGATGACATTGTAATTCCAAATTTATAGACAACGTAATTGGAAGGTTGTATTTGGGATAGTTTTTCTGAGGCAAGTATCAAAAAAAGTTAAAAAAAAAAAAAAGGTTAGATCATTTATGCTTCGTTTAGTAACATCGTTCTAATTGCTACGGCATAGTCGTCACATGCTACAGTTTAAAGCAATAGTATGCTACATTATAAAGCTTTTACATGCCACAATATAAAACAATAGTAAGCTACATTGTAAGGGTTTCACATATTACAATAAATTAGTTCCAACTGAATTCCTAAATATATTACTAGTTTTTAGTTTTTCTGGGTTTTTCTTTTACTTTTCTATTCTTGTTTTCATATCATGACTACATACAATATAAAATAATAGTAGGCTATATTGTAAGTCTCTCACATGTTACAGTAAATTAGTTCCAACTGAATTCCTAAATATATTACTACTTTTTAGTTTTTCTGGGTTTTTCTTCTACTTTTCTATTCTTGTTTTCATTATCATGACTACATATGACTTTGCAGTAACACGAATAATCAAACAAAAGTTGTAGATAGCTAAATCAAATTTATTTTTTCACGCTAAAGTTTTTGTTGGTCGATTTCAATTTAGAAACAAATTTAAAAAACGTGCATCTAGGTAGAGGGGAAAAAAAGGACACGACCCGTAATCTAAAAGGTTTTGACTCTTAGAGCTAGCATGTATAATATTACGTCGTATACATAATTTCTAGTATTTATTATGCTTCAGCAACCTTGTTCACCTAATTAACAGAAACAGAACAAGAAAGAAACTAGAAAATAACGTCCTCCAGCAATAACACAATCTGACAACAAGACTAGAAATCATCTTACAAAAAACAACAAATTGGTTACTTATAACTCTTCGGCGACCAGCAAGTTGGGTTTGGAAATATATTCAAACCAAAGGTTTAAACTAAAAATACTGTATCAATTTAAATTTTGTAAAAGAAAATACTATACCTAATTTTTCCAAACACTAATTTTTGTACTATAGAAGACTAAAGAATGTCCTCCACCAATAAAATTTGAAAGAGAAAATTATCCTGTAAATATGGTAAGAAAGAAATTTACACAAGCTAACTTTCTTTAGAGGTGTATTAAAATATGGCTTAATTATACCTGATTTTCATATTTTTGTTATGGTTGAACTTCTAAATATATTTGTCATGCGTGCACGCATTTTTCGACTTTTCCCCTTTCAATGTTCATTTCAAATTCATATCTTTTGAGTGCATGTGTGGGTGATGTCCATCCTAATCGGCGAGTGTATTGATATACTCATTGTTTTAATAATGATCTATCAAAACATTCATTTGTGATCATGTCCTTATTATTCTTCTTCTTATAATTTTTTTTTCAAAATGTTATATTCATTGTCTTAATGATAATATACAAAAATTCGCATTCGTCTGTGTTCACTTTTGTTCTTATATTTTAAATTATAAAATGTTTCTATTATTTTAATCATGTTGCTAGTATCTTAATGATATGTTGGACGATCCGACCGAATCTGAGATGAGGAAAATTCTTAAAACTGATACAAAAGAAGGAGAATAATTATAGAATACGACACCTACCATATTTCTTACATATATTATTATTAAAATTTGACCAGGTTAAACTGTTTTGTCTTATTACATGCCCCAGAATTTCAAAATACGCTTCCTCCGACTAAATTCGTACTTGGTAATTAAATATCCCCTCCATCAATATATATCCAAATAATTCGTTCTTTTAGATGGTTTATCCTCTCAAAGATCAATGGAGGAAGAATTTTCAAAGCCATAAATCAAAAATTATCATTAGCAACAACAGCATATATATGGCGTGCAAATTGTGTTCAGTTCTCTGCAAATTTTGGGCAGATTAGAAATTTTAATACTTTTCTTATAAGTTTGAAAAATGAGAATCACACTTTTTAAAATTCCGTAGCACATGCAATAAGTGCCTAAGTTGGAAAAAGTTTTAGATACTAGTGATCCTTTTGTGTGTGTGTGTGTGTGTGTGTAAGTCTGCTTATTTTCTATATATTTCCCACTAATTATGTAGCAATAGTAGTGTAGTACCAAAATTTACACTGTCCAGTAACAACGCGCAGTAATAACACTTCTTCCAACTTAGGTCTCTGTACATAAATTAAGGTCTTCAATCAGTTAGGTTTATGAACCAAAACGAGGCCATATTTTGTTTTTACCACTCTAGTAAAGATCATGCCCAAGTTCCCCCAATAAAAAAAATCATCACGGCTACATCAAAATTTATGTATTAACACAGTAACTCGTAGCCATGTTTATTTTTATTTTTATTTCTTTATTTTTTGCTACTAAAACATTGGCCATATTTTTCCAGTCTTGTCATGGTTATGGCTATATGAAGTTTTTGTTTTCGGTTAAAAAAATGTTATTTCACCAAGATTATGTACTAACACGTGGCTATATTATTTTGCTTTTACATCTGCCATGATCAACATGGCTATATATATATTTCAATATAAAGGAATTTTTACGGAAAGTAATGTTACATAATTACTTTTATTAACAGTTTTGATTTTAATTTATATTTATTAGTATTCGATTACATAATGTATGTATATATAATTAAATTATCGTGCTATTCACTAATCAATCTTTTGTTTTGTCTTAATCATTACGCATTTCTTTTATTTTTGTAGTTCATGGCATGTGTGCGCAAGTACAATCGTTAATTTTTCACGCTAATTTTCTAAATGATAATTCAATGATACAGCCTATGCTTTCACTACACGAAAGTCATTATCCACCCACATTTTCCACGTGAAAGATTTTGCTGGTGGTCTTGATCAATAAATTTTTTTTTGAAACTCTGGTTTAGTATCATCTTAAACTCTGGTTGAGAATTTGTTCTTAAAATCTCATGATTAACCACGTACGAGTTAATCTTGGTAGGAATAATTCAGTCCCAAGTGGTCGATTGTGGCCAGTTTTAGAAAAATCAAGGAGCACGGCAACGCTAAGGACCTCAAATTCATGAATTTTTTTGCCCCCTCAACAATATATTTTCAGTGTTTCTCTTCCGGCAGTAGACGGTCCCAAGTGGAAATTGGTTGCCTAGTTTGCCTGCTTTCTTTCTGGAGCTTTCAAATTTCAATCATTGGCCTTTGAGGGGAAACCAAAGAAAAAAAAAAAAAAGGAAGGGACAGAAACCGAATGATATTACGAATAATGACGCTAAGTGAGATCCAAGAGTAGCAAATTTAGACATCGCATGGCCAAAATCCTTTTTTAATCACTTGTTGAAAACATTTTGATAAAAATTCTTTTGAAGCTAAAATCCTTTAAAAATCTTGGTTACCAAAGGAAAAGGGTAGAAGTTCTACCTCAAAACTTATGCCGGTGTCTTATACCGTAATCTCGGTCCGTTATATGTTAGCTTCGCGGATCTACGAACAACCTTAAGTGTATAATAACTTAGTCTATTAGTATTTAACTTAAAATATTTTACATTGTTAAACTATTTCATGGTGTCCTAGTGTGTCATTTAAGTTTATAAAATCATACTGTGACGTTAAAATCTTAATCGGGGTCCAAAACAGTGGTGAAAAAGAGATTTTAATAATTATAGAAAAATATACATAAATATATATAATGGTATGATGCCATATCAGAGATCGGGTTGTGTAAAGTATGACCTTGGGGGCAGGTCTCGAAACCCAACTAGGCCACTACGGTGGTGTTACTTATATGGTTTGCCCAGGAAAAAAAAATGGTATTTTTTCTGGTCGATCAATAAACTGTTTTGGTGAGATAAACCTTTATTAAATTTTCATCTATTTATTTATTTGTTCTAGTTCATTTTATATATACTTATTTGAATAATGAAATTTCTTTTAAAATTAAATGTTTTAAATTATAGTCCTACTGAGCCTTTCGCTCACTTTTTATTTATTTTAAAAATCTTTCCCTCTAAGTGGAATTCAGTTTAGGACTGGAGAAGAGTATACAAACAGTAACATTCGAGCTGTAGAAGAATCGTGTAGGTTATATATATTGTAAGAAAATCAAGACATGTATAGCTTCATCTTCCTCTCCCTTATTTTGGACTGTAGTTGTAGTTTAATATTGTCAGCACTATGTGTGTGCACAAATGTGGGTCAGTGAAACCCATTTTCGATTTCTTCTTACTTCTTTATTATTTTATTATCTTCTCATTGTCCACTTATTATGTTTATTTTTTTAATTATTATAATTGCCTACTTTAAAAAGTTTTTTTTTAAATCCTCACATTTTTATTAATAAATTTTAATTCTAAAACCCAAAGCTTTAACTAAATCTTCATTTAATTAACTTAATTAAACTGCCACATCACCTCCCGTACTGCGGGGTGTGACAGCTAAATTCACTTAGATATGCTTAAACTTTATTGTTATTAATTTAAAATTATATTTTGATAATTACAGCTGTAAAATTATGATTCTTTAGTTTAAAAAACACTACAAAAGAAATCAATGATTCCCATTATTATTGTTTTATTTTTCTTTTCAATCTTATTATTTTGATACATTCATTTACGGTCGGGTAAATGCGTTTTATATTTAGTACGAACAAGCACGATTTGAACAACAAGACAAAAAACAAAAGATCTTACGAAAGCAGGTAAAAAAAAGGAAGAAGAAGACTAGAAAAATAAGTCTTCGGCCTAACAACAAACTAAGTAGTCCGTACAGGAAGACAGAGAAAATATTCCGCAGATAAAAATCTGAAAAAGATTAAGTCTTCCACAACCATCAATTAATAGCTAATTGAAATTAAATAATCAACAGAATAAGTTTCGGGGTCTACAAAAATTGTGGGTATTCCATCTCTTAGTTGATGTCTACTAACTAGTTTATAAAGAGTCTTGGGGTGTGCTTCAAAATTTGAACAGCTCATCAAATTGTAATTGTCTCACTGTACCCCCGAACTTCAGTAATATATCATCCTAACACCTTCCTTCCGACTGAATTCATACTTGTTAACACACCCTCTGTCTATTTATTGTCAAATAATTTGTTCTTTCGGATTTGTTCTCTCAAATATTTTATCAACTGCATCGATCGAACCTTCAACATGAGCAGAAAAATGTCTCAAATTTGTGCTTAAAAATTTACACCCATCCAATACATTTCTATAATTATTCTCGAACGATCGATGGAGGAAAAAATTCAACATTTTTATACATCACGACAAGAAGAGGGATCAAGAGGACAAACTAGGAGAGATTCTTCAAAATTATCATTTTGAAACAACAACATATGACATACAAATTGTTTCTGCTTCTTTCCAAATTTTAGACGGATGAGAAACTTAATTTAGTACCTCTCTTAAGTTAACAAAATGAGAACGACACTTTCAAATATAATGCGAAATTTGGCTTGTGAAAACCATTGAATACAGTATATATATATATACACACGAGTGACAAAGTTGTATTCAAAGTAAAGAGTCATCTATGATTATGCTTTGTTTTCATGGATAATTAAATGAGATGATATGCGACCAAAAAAAGTAAAAAATGACTAAATAAATGATCATAGCATTTCTCATTATATAATATCTATATCTAAAATTTTGAACTACTAGCACTGTTTTAAATTAATAGATTTTAAATTAGTTTACGATTTTTAGAGATTTTTAGAATTTCTCACCGTTGAATGGACTTATTTTAATGTTTTAAAGTGTTGGAGATATTTCTAAGAGAAGAAAAAGCATTTTATCTATAATAAAAAATAGGTATCACGTGAATTTGTAGCCATCATAATTATGGCGAGGATAATTACCATGTTTATGTTTATTAGTTGTGGTAGTTGGCAAGTATTAAGGATAGAGAAAGTTGGTGTGCATATATGATTTTTAGAGTTGTTGACGTATTAAGCATGAGGTGCCTATAGACCATGAGATTTATTTTTTGCTCGGCTATATATACTTCATGAGATTTAATATGCATGAGTACTTTTCGTTGCAGGTGATAAGAAAAATAAGATAATACTAATCTGAGTTAATGATAGGGATACATTCATAATAGTTTTTAAATTCTTTTTTATCTCTAAAATTGGTCTTTGTAGTAAATTTTGTCTTATAATAGTCCTTGAACTCAAAAAATATCTTATGAACGTTCTCTTGATAAAGTTTGAATGCATGTAAAAATAGTTAATTTTGTCGCACAAGAAGTTCTTGAACTATCTTTTCTCTACAAATTGTCCCTATATTAAAACTTGTACTAAATTTAGTCCCTAAACTAATATATATATATATATATATATATGCCAAAATTAGTTTATTGCTAAACAAATATATAAAAAAATATTAAATATATAAAGTTATACCATAAACCAAAAAAAATTTGCCAGAATTAATTCTTTTGCTATATATATTTGACATTTTTTAGCTATTTATGTAAATATAAAACATTAATAATCTTTCGGAATGAGCATATTTTGCTCCTCCATATTAGTAAATGCCCTGAAAATTATTTTTTATCTCATAATAATAAGTTTAAAAATTTTTAAATATCTTTTGAATTAGACTCTTTTTAACTCGTTTATATACCGACTAATCAATCGTTTTTTTAATTTTTATTTTCAAAGTAAAAATATCAAATTTGTGTAAAAAATCAAAATTATGAAAAATTAAGTTGGAAAAAAGCTTTTTATAGAACATAAAACATTAAAACTCAATACATTCAACTTAGAAGACAATTTTTGTATATATCTTAACCATTTGTTTTGAAATTTTTTAATTCTAAACTATAAGGAACACAAGTTCCCTTAAAAAAAAATAGTAACAGCAGCTACAAACTCAATTCATAATACACCACAATGTATCTCATGATTATTTTGTAATATTGTTTTATACACTATAATTAAAAATAAAAAATAATGTTTTTACATGGGATTATTCATAAAATTTAATAGGTACAAATAGAATCATTATTTTTTTTTAAGTTTAGGAACCATACATTTGGTACAACTTTACATATATATTTAATGTTTTCTATATATTTATTTAACAAAGCAACTAATTTTGGCATATGTTTTTCAATTGAGGGATTAAATAGAATAAAATTTTAACATAGGGATTAATATAGAGATCGAAGATAGTTTAATGTTAACTTCTTCTATAAAAAATTTAATAAAGAAACCATCCATGAGACATTTTTTGAGTTTACGGACTCTTTATGGACAAAATTGATTATAGGAACTAATTCTATAGAAACAAAAAAAAAAAAAATTCAATGACTATTCATGAATTTTTGAATTTAGTGACAGAGTAATCAAAGTAAAATAATGAGCTATAATTAGGCTTTATTCTTCTGGTGAGATGATATGTGGAAAAGAGAAATAAAGAAGTGACAACAAATCATCGTGGCATTTCTCATGTTCTCATTACATAGTGTATCTAGATTTTAGTTTATTTTATAATTTTAGAATTTCTCACCCTAGAATGGACTTATTTTAATGTTTTAAAAGTGCTGGAGATTCTAAGAGATGAAAAAGTATTTTATCGATGAGTAGTACAAATTTTATTTTCTATTTATAAGAATGATAAATAAAATAGTAATCATGCACATGAATATGTTGCCATCATAATTATGGCGAGGCTAATTAACATGGTTTTAGTTGTGGTGGTTGGGAAGTATTAATAATAGAAAAAAGTTGGTTTGGGTAGTTCTTAGCGTTGATGACGTGTTAAGCATGAGGTGACTGTACATCATGAGATTTAATATGCATGGGCACTCCTTTTCCTTACAGGTGAGGAGAAAAATAAGATGATATTAGAACGAGTTAATGATATGAGGCTAGGAGGATTTGATGAAATGGTTTCAAACAATAACGACAAAATTGATGTTATTATAGAAAGGCGTTTTCTACAGCGCCACAGATGTTACTTTCTGGAAAAATTTCCCCACACGGGGTTACCACTGGTCAGTGTAATGAGAAAAGCAAGCAAGTTAGTAATGCGTTTCATACTACGTGCAGAAATCAAGGGAATTTCGTATAGGGGATAAGGATGAAATTGCCTATAAAAGCGGGACTTTATGCAATTAATGAGTGTTTAGTAAAATCAGTTCTAATCAAAACTTTTAGTTGATATAATATAAAACTCTTACATGTTATAATGATAAAAAAAAGTGAACTACAATTTAAAGATCTCACATGCTATAGTTTTAATTCAAAAGTTTCAGTTTTAACTATACTTTTCAAACAACTTATTATTATTTTTTTTTTTGGAACCTAGACTAAAATGACTTTTTTATTT
The DNA here is from genome assembly GCA_946598075.1 of Artocarpus hirsutus. Lineage (NCBI taxonomy): Eukaryota > Viridiplantae > Streptophyta > Magnoliopsida > Rosales > Moraceae > Artocarpus > Artocarpus hirsutus. The sequence continues at coordinate 22,635 of CAMOHE010007029.1, forward strand.
AGGATACTTGGGAGAGTAGTTTAAACCATTAATTTAGATTTAAAAAGTGTAGCATGTCTACAGTAGTATATGAAAGCTTTATACTGTTTATATTTTAAACAATTGGTTTGAACTACTCTTTCAAACACTTTAATAATAGTTGGGTGAAGACTTGATTTTGTGTAAATTGTGTACCCCCATGAATTTTGCATTAAATAATAACATTGATTAACATCATATTGAGTCATTTTTTTTTTACATAAGATCGAGTAATGATTTCAGAGATATTAAAAAAACAACGAACGTAGGAACAGGTTGTTGAAGAATGAACTTGTTTTACAAAGCCCAAACTCAAAACTTGATGAGGCCCATAGCCCAAGTCTTTGATACGAGGAACCACTGCAGCCCAAGTTTTAGAAGTTTCTAAAGAAGAATATTGCAGCACCACAAAAATAATGTGTGAAGTTTTAGTATGTTATATGTAAATGAGATTGGGTAACCTTATGTGGTTTTGGAAGGATATGTGTGTGATTGAAGTTTTATTAGATTAGTTTATTAAGACCACTTTGTGTGGTTTGTATTAGTTTATTGTAACTATAAATAGCCTTCCTCATTGTAGGCCAAGGCATCGGGCAAAGGAAGAAAAACAAAGAGTGTTGAAGAAGTAAGAACTTCCAAAAGTGACGAAGAGACGAATCAAAAAGTTTTTAAGTGAGTTCTTTAAGTGTGTAAGAAATTATAATTATAAGAGTGTTCAATCTTGTGATAAAAATTTGATATTTTATCTACCTAAAATTTTGATTTACACAGACTCTGACATTCACTAAACTAGTTAAGTATTTCATTATATCTGCTATTAATTTTAATTTGTACTCCCAAACATCACATTTTCCTCGTTCTCCCTTTATGTTTTAACATTCACTCACACGTGGGCTGTACCATGGACATATTAAAAACCCAACACGTTTTAATTCGTACTTCCACGTATGACATTTCTCTCAGTCTTCCTTTATATTTTAACACTCCTTTCCCTCTAAAAATCCCCTTCAAGTGGCCTCGATCAACACGTTTAAATTTGTACTTCCATCTTCCTTTAAATTTTAACATTCCCTTCCACGTGTGGGCTGCACAATACTAAAGGCCCAACACGTTACGAAAATTTAATGAGAATAAAAAATCTAATAATCGAACTCGAGACCTCTGCTCTAATGGCATGCCAGTTTATCAGTTTATCCCAAAGCTTAAGCTATATATTACGAAGTGGGGAACAACATTTTATATTTTAACACATTCCACTCAACTACATGTTCAAGCGTCTTTTCGAGTCTAAAGAGTATTCTTCTAGACCCTTGGAATATTATTACTTTTATCGAAAAGTATTTTTAGTGTTATTGTAGGTTTGGTTGTTGCCATTTTGAATTTTATGTCTTTTTTTCTTTTCTTTTGTGTAAGTTGTTGTCGCCTAGTTATGTGAATGTCGTTCTTAAATTTTGTCAACATTGTCATTGGTGCTTTACTAGATAGCAGTTCATACCATTTCGAAGCTATTCGTCTTTAATTTCCTTGTGAATGTCCCCACACTTGTAAAGGTACATGCCGAATTTGTCCATTGTTTTTCTCGTTGATGTCGTTTTTTTCATTATGGGGGTTCCCGTCGTCTTCATTTCTATGCCATTTTTAGGTTAATTATTGTCCTTTTGAAAGAGCTACGTCTGTATTTGGTCTCATCGCTTCGTCTTGATATGCAAAAACTTCATATAGTGGCTGATCAAAGACTGGGGCTCATAAACAAGATATTGCTGTTTTCAGTTTTTGTTGTTTTCACACAGATTTCTCTTTTTCCGTTGGCATTTCAACTTTTGTAGTTGTCGTCTGTTTTGCTGCTGTCAAATTTTCTTCCCGGTTTTCAATTTACTTTTTCATTGTGTCATATATATATATATATATATATATGTAATCTTACACCCTCTCACATATACCCAGCCGCATGGCTTTTCCTTATGTCGTTGTCGTTCTCGAAAGTGTTCATCATTTAATTGTTGTGTATATATATATATATATGATATATGATGTTGCTTCGATTTTGATTCGATGTCGTTTTTTATCTTAAATTTGTTCTTTCAACTTTCAAGTCTGTCGTTTTGATTTGTCGTTTGGATCGTTCTTTTTTAGTTGTCAATTTCCTATTTGTCGTTTTTATATTTGACTCCCTTTCCTTCATATTTTTGTCGTTTTTTAGTCGTTCGTTCTTTTTTTTTTTTTTTTGACTGTTTATGTCGTTTCTTGAGTTATTGTTTTGTTGGTCCCTTTTCCCGCTTATGTCGTTTTTTTAATTGGTGTCGTTTTCTTCTTGTCATTATTTTGGCTTACAGTTGCCAATTAATCTGGGAAAACGTAAACAGGCTGGACATTTTGGAGACATCTCTTTGATAGTCATCAAGAGCAATGAAAAAGTTGCTTCGTATTGATCATCGCCACAACTTTTCTCATCTAACAATAAGAAAAAAATGCACTCCATGATTAATGATTATGTGGTAAGAACAATAAATACATTGTATATCAATCAATTGGAGAGTTCTTATTAAAATTCCATGGTTGGAAAGTGAAGAAAACAGACGCCATAATTTCTGTGCAATCTTTCAACATATCTATGTGCTAAGCATCGCAACTGATATAAAGTAGGCTCCATTCTCTATTAATACGTGTGACGTTAAGTACCATCGGTGCCAAGAGCATTGTTCTCTATGTCTAGAAAGTAGGAAATTCAATCCGAGAGCCACATGCTCTTCCTTTGGGGAAAACTGGACATTCAATGAGATCAGATCCTGATGTGTCCACACACAAGTAAACCTGGTAAAGCTGGCTATTACCCGACGGATCCACGTTGCACTCTATCCATGGGGTGTATCCAATTCCATTCTGTATAGCTTTTTTTATGTTCTCTAGAGTGTAAAATGCTCCATTTGGTTGTATCCCTACATGTAATTCAAGTGTGTGAGGTTACAAAAATGTTACAAGAAAATATGATCGTAGAAGTCATGCTACCTGACTAATTTGAGTACATATTTACCAATTATTGCATCACAAATGTTGTCACACTTAGTGGCGAAAATATCGGAACAAATGTAATAATTCATTGCTATACATAAGACAAATAAGATCTAGAAAATTTCATTAATTTTACCAACATTTTTTTAGGACATGGAGAAGAATTACTTCCCTTTTGAGGTTAAGAATGGTTGGGAAATATGCCACAACTATATACAGGATAGATAAGATCTAGAAAATCTGATTATAAAAATTTGGAGGAGATTTACTTTCCTTTTCAGGTTAAGAACTGTCTGGAAATGTTCCATAACTCTATAGGCAAATAAGATCCGGAGGATTTCATAAATTTTACCTCCAATTTTTAGAGCATTGAGAAGATTTACTTCCCTTTTGAAGTTGAGAATTTTGGGAAATATTCCACAGCTATATACAAGGCAGATAAGATCTAAAGAATTTTGTTAATTTTACCTGCATTTTTTAGAACTTGGAGGAGATTTACTCTTCTTTTGAGGTTGAGAGTGGTTTGGAAATAGGCATGTTGGTCAAGCACAGATTCTGAGCAAGTCCCGTGTTTTTCCCACTCATGTTCCCAAAACTTCACGCCAGTGCCGCTCGGGCAGGCTAGTGTCGGCCAGTTTCTTTGCATACTGGTGGTAAGATCTGATATCTGCGAGCATGACACAATAGCAGAAACCAACAAATCAATTTCAAGACAAGTGATTATTTGCTTAGCGTATTGGTGTGGAAAATAAAAAATTAGATAAAATAAAAAGTGTCCAAAACCCATAGAAAAATTAAAACAAAAAAAAAAAAAAGCAAAAAACAGGGGACATGCAGGACGTGTGAGCAAAGCCAAGTTCAATGTGTTGTTAAAAGCGTATACGCTTTTTCTTCCACCATAAAGGCGAATCTATTGAGGAACTTGAACAGTTGTTCCCGTTGTTTGTACTACTTTACAATCCTTTCATTATTCTCAATTGTCTCATTCTACATTTCTGATCTTTGGAGACTCTACTTAGTCATCTCATTTTTGGCATTTTTTTTGGAACCCCACGCTAGTAAACAAAATATTCAATGCTCACTTCTCGAATGTGTCAAATACAATCCGATGATGAAATTTAAAAGTGATTACCTCAGATTGATCAAAGGGGTTGTTGGGGTCACAGTTAGACGGATACGTTCCGTCGTTGTAGTTAGGCCAAAGGCCATGTATCCCGAAATCAGCCGCAGGCTTTCCCGTCGTCGGATAGCAACAACTTTGCTTTGTGTCACAGTATGAACCTGGCCACTGCACCCCAAAAAAAAAAAGAAAAATTTAAAAAGTAAGAAATCTCCAATATTTTGAAGAAAAGAGAAATGGAATAAAGGGAAATGAATACCTGTTGGACAAAGTAGAAGAAATCGAAGTCCTGCGAAACACAAAGGACTGATAGATGTCCTAGCACTAAAAGCTTGATCAAAGCAATCAAACGGTAGGACTTCATTTTTTTTGTTTCTTTTTTCTCTCAACTCTTGTGTCTTTCTCTACGTTAGTGATTATTTGTGTGATGAATTGATATTGGGGGGTTTACTAAGAAGATGTATTTATAGGCATAAAAGGAAGGAAGAAAGGAAGGTTAAGGGACAGAGTATCTTGGATAGCCGATACAGCATATGCCTTATAAGTGTAATGGTTCATGTCATCCTATGCGTGTGTAACGGCCGCATTATATGTTTGGTATGTCGACTCACCCTTTTTTTAATTTTGCATCTCTCTCTCCTCTCTCCTCTCTCCTCTCTCCTCTCTCTATTTTCTTCATTTTTTGTTATTAAGTCAGATTTTTTTCTTTAATGCTTCTATTTAAGTCAATGTCACCGACTTTCCCCTCGTTAATAGCTTCTCATTTTCCACCAAGTCACTACCTAATGAACTCCGTTGCTAATAAGTCGGGACATGTCTTTCTGAATATAAACAAAAGAAAAATCAAAAGAAATTGTTCTTTAAAATTTCTGCATTTTATTCATTCAAGTCTTCTAGATATGAATTAATATTCCATTATTTTTGGGTTGGTTTTAATTAAAAGAAATATAATTACATTGTTAATTTAATTCAAAATTTTGATTTTATTCAAACTCTTGAACAAAAAAATGGTTATTGTCATTTTTATACCCTACATTTTGAGGTTATGTAAACTTTATACCTTGCATTTTGATCGCATTTTAAATTTATATTAAATTCTTAATTTTTTCAGGTCAAGGGTTGACTTTGACTTTATAAAATACTTAAATGTCTTTCATATTTTGAAAATTTCAGCATTTTCTCTAACTTTTTTTATGTATTTTTTGGTTTTCATTTTGTAAAATGTTTAAATATCTTTCACATTTTGAAAATTTTAGTTATTTCTCAAATATTTTATGCATTTTTCAGTTTTCCTTTAAGGCTGTTTAGGTTCTTTTGTTGTCAAAATCAAACTTTGACCTGAAAAAGTTAAGAATTTAACATAAATTTAAAATGTAAAGGTATAAAATTATTAAAAATTTAAAATACAATATATGATTTTGAGATAACTTTAAAATATAGAGTAAAAAAACGAAAATATCCCAAAAAAATCACGAGTACATGCGAAACCAACTCTGCATGAGAGTAGAGGTGGGCCACAAAGCCGAATGGATCTGTTCTTTCAAGACCAAAGAGGGTTTTCAAATTGTTCACACGGATAGAATAGGAGAAGTGAAAATGATAATGTTTTTATGAGCATGGGACCAAACCAATGGGAACAGTCTTAGAGCGTGAAAGTCGAACAATTTTATGCCACTTGGCAGGATAAGAACTCATCTCCAAATTTTAGAGGAGGATGTATCTAGTCAGCTGTCCGACTTAATTTGCCTAGAGATGAATTGTTTCGTTACAGCTTACCAAGCTAATTAAATATGGAAAAACTTTTTTTTAGCCCAGGCAGGCTGTAGGCCGGGCTTTTCACAGAGGTTGGGGCCTTTGTGAAAGGCCCGGGCTACAGACGCTCGAGCCAAATACCAGTGCACTTAAACATGCCGCATGTATTGTTGTTTTCACACGGCAAACTCACATCGAAGTCTTCCGTGCAAACAATACAGTTATTATTTTCTAATATTTTTTCTTTTCGTTATTGAACTCTTTGATAACGACATTGAGAGAGCAACATGTCTCCATCCCAAACGGTAATGCAAAACAAACTAAAAGTAGTAATAATGCAAGATGCACAAAACTTCTTTGTTTTTTTGGATATAGCAATAAGAAAACCAATTGGAAAAGACCAATTTTATTTTTCCTAAAACTTATGAAATAGGACCGGATTTCACATGTTTTGATACCAAAAGTTGTGTACAAGTCAATATAGGATTGTTCTTGGTTGAAAGCTAGAGTGTTAAATAATTTTAGTTAAAACGCTTAGTATGTGAGAGGTTTGTATTATAGCTTATTTTTTGTTGGTGTTATAATATATAAGGGTTTTATATGGAAGCATGATAAATGTGTTAGAACGAATTAAACTAAAATCTACCAAGATCATTCATGTCAAATCATTAAGAGAAATTTATCTAAATTACAGAAACGTACCTTGATTCATGATCTTGGATTGCTATGGGTTATTTGCCTTTCAATCCAATACGTATTCCTTTGAGATTTCAATAAAGATAGGATTTCAAAGAAACATGAATGTCTGTAAACTTTTTGAATGAATAATACGTATGAATTGAGGACCATAATCAGAATAAATAACTTTAGTCATTTTAGTGTATTTTTAATTTCGTCCATCATAAAATCTGAAAATTAGAAATTGATATCTACACATATAATATTAATAATAATAACCCATATATTATTTTAATACCCAAAAACTTTTCAACTTTATTTTAATTATATCACTTTAATTTAAGCTTTATTTTAAGATAGCATTAAATAACATTTAATTACCGATGCGTGCCTACATAAAAAATTATTTTTTCCAACAAAATGTTTTTCCGAGCACGGGAACCAAACTAATGGGAACTGTGGGGTAGAGCGCAAAAGTTAAACAATTTTATGCCACTTGGCAGGATAAGAACTCATCTCCAAGTTTTCAATTGGATGAGGATGTACCTAGTCAGCTGTCAGACTAAATTTTTCTAGAGATGAGTTGTTTCGTTAGCTTACCAACCTAATTAATATTTTACACTTAAATATGTCACACTCACGCGCGCGCGCGCGCACACACACACACACACACATATATATATATATATATATATATATTTATGTATATGTATGTTGTTGCTTTCACACGGCAAACTCACCTCAAAAGTCATCCGTGCACGCAATGCAGTTTTGATTTTTCGTTACTGAAATCCATCCCGAACGGCAATATGTGAAACAAATTAAAAATAGTAATAATATAAAATGAATAAAAAAATTTAAAACTTCACTTTTTTTTATATAGAGCAAAAAGAAAACCAATTGGACTCCTAAAACGTTTGAAAGAAATAGGACCCGATTTTCACATGTTTTGATACCAAAAGTTTTGTCCTAATTAATCGGTATAAGATTTTTTTTTCTATTGAAAGTTTAGCATATATTAGTTCTATAATACTTTTGGATTGAAAAGTTGTTAGTAGAGTGTATAAACATAACATAGAGGGTTTCATAAATGTTATTTTTAACATTTACTTTTTATAAATGTTATATATATTTATTTTTTTCACTATTTAATATAAAATATAAATGATAATGTCACATAATTTTTTTTAAATGTGACATGAATAAATATAATTTTTAAAAATATGATATAATATGTAATTGTCAAAATAAATGCCAAAAGAAGTTTTTTTCTAAGATATCGTTCAAAACAGTATTGGCCATATCAACATGTGGAGTGGGTTTTGTACTACTCATGTTGAGAGCAAAATTGAAATTTTATATTCAAATTAGTTATGCAATTATTGTAGTTGGGGTGTGTGTTGGACAATAAAAGCATATTTGTGCACGGCTCTTTGGGATTCATTCATACTTTGCATCAAGAAAACAAACTTCAATTGAGGCTATCAAACTCAAACTCTCCCAACAGCCCATGAATATTCAAACAAAGGACAACAATCATCCCTTGTGAATTCAGACTACCGGAGTTGATTAAAAAGATTCTGAAGATTTATAAGATGTCAAATTGCACAGTGTCTGTAAATATTTGAATAAACAACTATATGTTATTTGAGCCCACTTGCTGACAAATTGATGTTTAGAATTTGAATCCCCCGGCCTCAGTTCAATAAATATATATGAATTTTAATTTAACAAGTCCGTATAAATGAGCTATTTTTTTATAATTATAAATTATGTAATTTTGATGGCAGCCAAGATTACAACGTCACAAATAGTAATAACGGACATTGGAAACCATTATTCCTATATGTTCAAGTTGGTAAACTAAAGTGTGCTTTTAGCCCCTCAAAGTATTGTTTTCGTTGACCAAATAAACAGAGTAACATCGGCCGTTTAGGAAATAAATTGGAACTAAATATTAATGTTGTGGAATGTGAGAGAAAATATTATCAATAGGCCGTTTAAGAAATAAGTTGGAATTAAAAATTAACGTTGTGGAATGTGAGAGAAAATATTGTTACAAACAAATTTGTTGAAATAATAAACTGTAGTTTAAACCGTGCTCCAAAACGCACGGCAACACTTGTCACGCCCCGGAGTATGGGAGGTGACGTGGTGGATTAATAAAGTTAATTAAGTAAAAATTTAGTTAAAAATTAGGTTTTAGAATAATTTTTATTAGTAAAAATGTGATAAATTTAAAATCGTTTATTCAAAACGAGCAGTTATGATATTCGATCAAATAAAATAATAAAATAAAATAAGCGTTAAGGAAAACAATAAAAATATAGGATGAGGCGAGAATGGGTCCCACTGACCTACATTTTGTGCACACACATAGTACTGACAATATTACAATACAACCACAGTCCAGAGATAAAGAAAAGTTAAGATCTTACATGCCTTGAATTTTTTTGTAATACAACCTACCCAGATATTTTATTAATCGCAAGTCCGATCAACGGACTCTTCTCCGATCTTAGGCTAATATCCACCTATAGGGTAAGATTTTAAAACAAATAAAACATGAACGAAAGGCTCAGTAGGACTATAATTTTGAAAATATTTAACTTTAAAAGAAACTTCATTAATCAAATAAATAAATAAATAAAAATTTAAAAAAGGCTTTATCTTACCAAAACAGTTCAAATAGGTCGACCAAAAAAATACCATTTTCTTTTCTTGGGCAAACCATATGTAATTCATCACCGTAGTAGCCTAGCTGGGTTTCGAGACCTGCCCCCAAGGTCGCATACTACACGACTCGATCTCTGATATGGCATCATGCCCCAAAAAATAAATATATATATCTTTTCATGATTATTAAAATCTATTTTTACCAAATATGATCATTCACATTCATTATGAGGTTTATTATGAAAAATCACCTCAATTTCATCATTTATGAAATCAGTCAATAAAGATGTATTTTCAACCAATCATTTGAAAACCTTTTTGTTAAAAATTCCTTTTAAGCCAAAACATTTAAAATTAGCTACCAAGGAAGGGGTAGAAGTCCTACCTCAATGCTTGTGCCGGTGTCTCACACCGTAATCTCGGTCCGCTATACGTTAGCTCCGCGGATCCACGCATAACCGTAAATGAAAACTAGGTCTATTAGTATCTAACTCGAGATATCCTAAGTTATTAAATCATCTCATGGTGTCCTAGTGTGCCACTTAGGTTTATAAAATCATTTTATAAAGTTAAAAGTTCAATCAGGGTTCAAAATAGTGAAAACGGGTAAAAAATCACAAAATTTCATTATGCCCGGTTGGCCTGTTGGTTGCCCTGGTTCGGCCGGCCGAACTATGCAATTCGGCCTGCCGGAGGTCCAAGTCCGGTCGTCCGAACTTTTCTAGGTTCGGCCTGCTGGTCGGATGAATCTGGCCTACCGAACATATAAATCTAGCCTGTCGAACACGAGTTTGGCCCGTCGATCTGAAAAAATTCTAGAATTTTTTAAGCACGGGTCTCGGCCTCCCCAAGCCCAAATCTTCAATTTCAACATGTTTTCTCAATTGTCGGGCATGAGTAATGATCATAATCAATAGAAAAACATAATAGATTACTTTTTAATGCATTAAAACAAGTTTAAAACAAGATTTTTGGAAAAATCCAAAAATGAGAAAAATTTGAGAAAAATGAAAAATCTTGATTCAAATTCTTTTTTAATGAAACAAAGTTTATATTCTAGCTAATCTAAGTTCATCTAACCTAGATTGAAGGTTTTCTAAGCTTAGAAATGCTTAGATTTTAAAATGCAAGAAAATTTGAAAAATTGAAGAAGTTTTGAAATTTAGAAACTAACCTTGAATCGAAGTCTTGAATCAAGTTTGTGGTTGCTAAATCTCGTTCTCGAGCCTTCAATCCACAATCCCGAAGCTTGAAATCGAATTTTGTTTAAAAAATTTTGAGAGAGAATGAGAGAGAGAGTGAAACCAAGAGAGAGGAAGAGAGAGCGAGAGAGATGAGCAAGAGAAGAGAGAGAGAAGTGAGATATAAATAGAGGGAGAGAGAGACAACTATTTTCACAAAACTGTGTGTAACGGCACACTACTTTCAAATGGGGTCAACTTAATATTTGACAAACTGTTTTGTTCCAAAATTTCAAATAATAATTTGAAGCAATTAAAAATAATTTAGAGTAATTAAAAATTATTAAAATAATCAAAAGTATTATAAGTTTAGAAATTTCACAAAATGATCAAATTAAGTTTAAAATAATCACTATGGCACACTAACTCACCATTTAACACACTAACAACACTTAATAAATTTTCAGGGTGTTACAACTCTCCACCCCTAAAAGAAATTTCGTCCTCGAAATTTACATATCAATTCAAAAACAAAACAAATGCAGATACAACTCCTGTATACTCGACTCTAATTCCCAGGTGGCTTCATCAACCCCGTGATGCTGCCACACAACCTTAACTAACGGGATCTCATGATGACGCAAGCTAATCACTTTACGATCGATGATCTGGATCAACACTTCTTCATACGTCGTGTCTTCCTGAACCTATACATTTTGGAACGAAACGATCTTATCTTGCTCAGGTGAACATTTTCGAAGCATCGACACATGAAATACGTCATGAACATGTGAAAATTTCGGAGGAAGGTTGAGTCGATAAGCAACCACACCAACACGTTGGGTAATCTTGAATGGTCCAACATATCTTGACGCGAGTTTTCCTTTCACTCCGAATCGCGAAATGCCTTTGCGAGGCGATACCTTCAAAAGAACAAAGTCTCTAACCTCGAATTCTAAGGGTCGACGTCTTCTATCTACGTAACTCCTCTGACGACTCTGAGCTACGTTCAGTCGGTCTTGAATCACGATGATCTTCTCGTTGCTATCACGAATCTCATCTGGTCCAAGAAGAACTCTATCTTCCGGTTCGGCCCAACACACTGACGATCGACACGGTCGTCCATATAATGCTTCGAGTGGTGCCATACCAATACTCGATTGATAGCTGTTGTTGTATGCAAACTCCACCATATGCAAATACTTCTTCCAGTTCCCGTCGAAGTCTAATGCATAAACACGTAGCATGTCTTCAAGAATCTGAATAACCCGTTTGGATTGCCCATCAGTCTGAGGATGAAACGCTGTGTTAAAGTTCAAATCTGTACCCATAGCCTCCTGGAAGCTCCTCTAGTACTTGTCATTGAACCTAGTATCCCTATCTGAGATGATAGACAAAGGAACTCCATGCAATCTTACTATGTTCTGCATATACAATTCCCCAAGAATCCTCCTCAAACATGTCGATCTAAACGGGATGAAATGAGCTGACTTCGTTAACCTGTCGACTACGACCCAAATCGCATCGTGCTGCTGCTCCATCCTTGGCAATCCGGTAAGAAAATCCATCATCATGTGCTCCCATTTTCACCTTGGAATAGGAAGTGGCTGAAGCTGACCTGTTGGCTTTTGGTGCTCGGCTTTCACCTGAAGACAAGTTGCACACTTGGCCACGTATTCTCGAATATCCTTCTTCATACCTCTCCACCAATATTGCCTCCTAAGATCATGGTACATCTTCATGCTCCCTGGATGAATGGCGAATTGAGACTTATGAGCTTCGTCCATTACGGCTTTCGTCACTTCTGCAATTGCTAGAACTGCAAGACGCTCCCTGAAGTACAATGATCCATCCGCATATATCCTCCATTCTTCGAACTACTCTCCGTTTTGAATTCGCGTCTAGATTCCCTGAAGATGCTAGTCCTGCCACTGATTCTGCTTCACCATCTGAATAAGAGCTGGGGTCGTCTCCATGTGATACACCGAAATGCGATCGTAGTCTTTATGATACTGTAGCCTGAACTCACTTACTGTCGCATCTTTTTTCCAATCTTCAATAGCCAAACATGCAAGTATCCCTAAAGATTTTCGACTGAGCGCATCCGCAACAACATTAGCATTCCCGGGATGATACTGCAACGCAAAATCATAATCCTCAATGTATTCTATCCATCTTCGCTGCCTTAAGTTCAAATCCATCTGAGTAAACAAATACTTTAAGCTCTTATGGTCGGAGAAAACCTGAAATGTCGCTCTAATACCATTCTGTCACGCCCCAGAGTACGGGAGGTGACGTGGTGGATTAATAAAGTTAATTAAGTGAAAATTTAGTTAAAAATTAGGTTTTAGAATAATTTTATTAGTAAAAATGTGATAATTTTAAAATCGTTTATTCGAAACGAGCAGTTATGATATACGAATAAATAAAATAATAAAATAAAATAAGCGTTAAGGAAAACAATAAAAATGTAGGATGAGGTGAGAATAGGTCCCACTGACCCACATTTTGTGCACACACATAGTACTGACAATATTACAATACAACCACAGTCCAGAAATAAAGAAAAGTTAAGATCTTACATGCCTTTAATTTTTTTGTAATATAACCTACCCAGATCTTCTATTAATCGCAAGTCCGGTCAGTGGACTCTTCTGTGATCCTAGGTTGATATTTACCAATAGAGTAAGATTTTAAAACAAATAAAACATGAGCGAAAGACTCAGTAGGACTATAATTTTGAAAATATTTAACTTTAAAAGAAACTTCATTAATCAAATAAATAAATAGATGACAATTTAATAAAGGCTTTATCTTACCAAAACAGTTTAAACAGGTCGACCAGAAAAATACTATTTTCTTTTCCTGGGCAAACCATATGTAATTCACCACCGTAGTGGCCCAGTTGAGTTTCGGGACCTGCCCCCAAGGTCGCATGCTACACGACCCGATCTTTGATATGACATCATGCCCTAAAATATATATATATATATATATATATCTTTTCATGATTATTAAAATCTCTTTTTACCAAATATGATCATTCATATTCATTATGAGGTTTATTATAAAAAATTACCTCAATTCTATCATTTATGAAATCAGTCAATAAAGATGTATTTTCAACCAATCAATTGAAAACCTTTTTGTTAAAAATTCCTTTTTAGCCAAAACATTTAAAACTAGCTACCAAGGAAGGGGTAGAAGTCCTACCTTGATGCTCGTGTCGATGTCTCACACCGTAATCCCGGTCCGCTATACGTTAACTCCGCGGATCCACGTACAACCTTAAATGAAAACTAGGTCTATTAGTATCTAACCCGAGATATCTTAAGTTATTAAATCATCTCATGGTGTCCTAGTGTGCCACTTAGGTTTATAAAATCATTTTATAAAGTTGGAATTTTAATCAAGGTTCAAAATAGTGAAAACGGGTGAAAAATCACAAAATTTTACCATGTCCGATCAACCTGCCGGTCGCTCTGGTTCAGTTGGCCGAACTATGCAGTTTGACCTGCCGGAGGTCCAACTCTGGTCGGTCGAACTTTCCTAGGTTCGGCCTGCCGGTCGGATGAATCTGGCCTGCTGAACATATAAATCTGGCCTGCCGAACACGAAGTTCGGCCTGCGGATCTAAAAAAATTTTAGAATTTTTCAGGCAAGGGTCTCGGCCTCTCCGAGCCCAAATCTTCAATTTCAACCTGTTTTCTCAATTGTCAGGCATGGTTAATAATCATAATCAATAGAAAAACATAATAGATTACTTTTTAATGCATTAAAACAAGTTTTAAACAAGATTTTTGAAAAAATCCAAAAATGAGAAAAATTTGAGAAAAATGAAAAATCTTGATTCAAATCCATTTTTGATAAAACAAAGTTTGTATTCTAGCTAATCTAAGTTCATCTAACCTAGATTGAAGGTTTTCTAAGCTTAGAAATGCTTAGATTTCAAAATGCAAGAAAATTTAAAAAATTAAAAAAGTTTTAAAATTTAGAAACTAACCTTGAATCGAAGCCTTGAATCGAGCTTGTGGTTGCTAAATCTCGTTCCCAAGCCTTCAATCCACAATCTCGAAGCTTGAAATCGAATTTTGTTTAAAAAATTTTGAGAGAGAATGAGAGAAACAGTGAAACCGAGATAGAGGATGAGAGAGCGAGAGAGGATAGAGAGAAAATGAGGAAGAGAGAGAGAAGTGAGATATAAATAGAGGGAGAAAGAGACAACTGTTTTCAGAAAACTGTGTGTAACGGCACACTGCTTTCAAATGGGGTCAATTTAATATTTGACAAACTGTTTTGTTCCAAAATTCCAAATAACAATTTGAAACAATTAAAAATAATTTAGAGTAATTAAAAATTATTAAAATAATCAAAAGTATTATAAGTTTAAAAATTTCATAAAATGATCAAATTAAGTTTAAAATAATCACTATGGCACACTAACTCACCATTTAACACACTAACAGTACTTAATAAATTTTTAGGGTGTTACAACACTAGTAAGATTTTCGTAGAGATTTTGCGATTGCCAAAAGATTACCATGCAATGACAAAATGCAAAAGCTATCCTAAGATCCATAGAGAGATAGACCAAGAAGGAAAAACTGAAAGAAAAACAACAACGTTTTCAAATAATATATCCCAAAAAATATAGACCAGATCGTACAATTCACTTCAGAGAGTCATTGAACCACTTTCGTTTATTGCTTTTATGGATTTTTTTGTATATATATTTTATTATATGATTGATACTGAAAAGAATGTGTTTGTTTTGGTCGTGTAAGAACATTCAATTTTACATTACAGGAAAAAAAAAAGAAGAAAAAGAACACTCAATTTGGGCGTGTTAGGATACTCCTTTTAGGCAGAAGGCCTTTCCGCGGTAAGATCCGTTTCCTTTTTATATAAAGCTAGTTTTTTCAATTTCTTTCGACAAATGTAAAGAACAAAATATGCATAAACGATAACAAAAACACAAACGTGGGTGTGACGTCTATACGACAAGAAACTTTAAACTTCATTATTTATTTAACGTTTACGGAAGTTGAGCCCTATCTTTAGTAAGTGACAACATTCTATTGTTTATTTCCAAGCTATCAATAATTATTTTTAATCATATATATGATTATTCTCTTGTTTTCATTTTTAATATAGAAATCACATGGATAAACTTAAAACGAAAGATATTTTGGTTAGAGATAACAATATACTGCAAAATATACATTCAAAGTTTTATTAAGTTGAATTTGTTCCATGTCTTTTATGTTATTTAGTTATATGATTATATATATATATATATATAATATCCAAAATATATATATATATATATCTTTTTTTTACAAAATACAAACCATCGTTTAATGATTTCAACGTCAAAGAAATTAAAATATTTTGCACGGAGACCTAGACTCTATTACATGTCGCATTCTGGTTATGTAATTAATAACAAATAGTATCATCCCATTGGGGTTGAAAGATCAACACAACATTATTATGATATTTTTATAGAGGCAAAGACAGTTTGTAGAGCTAGTGCACGAGACACGACATAAGTTGTTGCAAATGTCTCTTATTATGGAATTGTAGAGGATATTATTTTGCTTGATTTTCATACATTCTAATTGTCTATACTCCATTACACTTGGGCTAATATTGTGAGTTGTTTAAAAGAACAAGAAGACTTCACATTAGTCATCCTTCGTGAAAGAATAAGTCGATTTAAACGAGATCCATTCACAGACGAAACAAGTCTTTTATTCCAAAGAAAACAATGAATTGAGTTGGTATGTTGTGATGAAGGCACCACCAAGAGGCTTTCATGATTTAGATACATTTTATGAGAGTGCTTATAGTATTTACACACCAAAAGATGTGTCACAACTTAATGACGACAACGTGGATGAAGACGAGTCTTATATGAGGTAGGACTGTAAGAATATTTTAGTTTAATAATTAAATGAGTGCTTTTAGATATTTAAGTATTTTATTTTTATGTGATGAATGATGACTGGCCTTTTATCTTTATCCAAATGATATCCAAAACTATAATATAGTTTGTTCTGATAACGCATATTTAATTGTTATATATTTGATTTTAACTTTAAAGTAAAGAAAACACTTGTTTAAAATATCATACCGTAAATTTTATCAATCTTTTTTTATTACCAATAAAATAAAATTTTACAACATGTTTTTTCCTTGTTGTCCAATGTAATATTAGACAACACTTGGCATAAAAACGTTGTTTTAAAGGCATTTTAACAACATTTCTTTAAAGATATTGTAAATCTCCTGTCGTGGAAAGCTATTTTTCTTGTGATAAGCCGTCATGGACAGTCTCTTATCAAGCGACAACGTATCTTGCACACAACAACCAATAAACGACATATATATATATATATATATATATATCCTTGTGTTTATATCCTTTATTTATAACGCAACATAAATACGGTAACATCACATGCATTCAAACACACACGCACACTTATATATGTCACATATCACTTGTTTCGAAAAGGTGGACTCTTCACCATTGAGTACGATATCATGTCTCCCATA
>CAMOHE010007039.1:0-21600 GCA_946598075.1 Artocarpus hirsutus
TTTAAGTTTCAATAAAATAATTTGATTTGAAAACAGTGTGTAGTTGCACACAGTCTTGTGTAACCACTTTTCTCTCTCTCCTTCTATTTATTTCATTTCTTTCTCTCTCTTCCTCATTTTCTCTCTCGCTCTCTCTCTTCTCTCACTCTCACTCTCTCGGTTCTCTCTCTCTCTCTCTCAATTTCTCTCTAAAATTTTGAAAAAAACAAATTTCAATTTTAAGCTTCGGGTAAGTAGATTGAAGGCTCAGGAACGAGATTCAACAACAAAAACATCATTTTAAAGCTTCGATTCGATGTTAGTTTTTAAAATTCAAAAGTTTTCCTATTTTTTAAATTTTCTTGTATTTTGATATTCGAGCTCGTTTGAGCTTAGAAAAGCTTTAATCTAGGTTAGAGTAACTTAGAATAACTAGAATTGAAACTTTGTTTGATCAAAAACGGATTGAAATCAAGATTTTTCATTTTTCCTCTATTTTCTCTATTTTCAAATTTTTGAGAAAATCTTGCTTAAATCTTGTTTTGATGTATTGAAAAGTGTTTAATAATGCTTATTTATCAATTTTGATCATTATCTATGCCTAAGAACTGAGAAAAACAAGTTGGATTAAAGATTTGGGTTCGGTAGGCCGAGAACCCGTACGTGAAAATTTTTGAAATTTCCCAGATCGACAGGCCGAACTTGATATTCGGCAGGTTGGATTCAAAGGATCGGTAGGCCGGATTCATACCACCGGTAGGCCGAACCTAGAAATGTTCGGCTGACCGAACTTGGATTTTCGACAGGCCGATCGAACATAACTCAAATTTTGTGATTTTTCACCCGTTTTCACTGTTTTGAATCCCGACTGAAATTTTGACTTTATAAAATGATTTTGTGAACCTAAATGGCACACTAGGATACCATGAGATGATTTGGCAACATAGGATACCTCCAGTTAGGTACTAATGAACTAAGTTACTATGCGTTTAGGATTTGTGCGTGGATTCGCGGAGCTGACGTATAGCGGATTGGATTACGGTGTGGGACACCGACACGAATATCGAGGTAGGACTTCTACTCTTTTCTTTGGTAGCCCTATTTTAAAATGATTTAAACCAAAAAATAGATTTTTATCAAATGTTTTCGATAAATGATTGATAAATGTTCATAATGAACTTCATAAAGAATGTAAATGATTATATTCGGTAAACAGAGATTTTATATAATTAATGAAAGATATATGGGCGTGATGCCATATTAGAGATCGGGTCGTTTAGTGAACGACCTTGGGGGCAGGTCCCAAAACCCAGCTGGGCCACTTCGGTGGTGAATATTTGGTTTACCCGAAAGAATTAAAAAGGTACTCTTGACAAACTATTTTCAATGGAATTTTATTAAATGTAAATACATATTTGATTTACTTAATTATTTATTTATTAAGAAAGTTCTATTAGAATATTTATCTGTTTATTTTAAGATATAGTACTGAGCCTTTCACTTACGTTTTTATTGTTTAAAATCTTACCCATAGGTGGATATCAGCTTAGGATTGGAGAAGAGTCCGCTGACTGGACTTACGACCAGTAGAAGATTTGGGTAGATTGTAGTACAAATCAAGGCATGTAAGATCTTAACTTATTCTTTCATTATGGACTGTGGTTGTATTGTAATATTGTCAGTACTACATGTGTGTGCACAATATGTGGGCCAGTGGGACCCATACTCGTTTCACCCCATATTTAAATATTCTTAATGTTCTTTTATTTGCTTAATTACTATGATGGTTTATTTTATTTCCTTAATTTATTCTATTCAAATGATTTTTTTTTAAAATTATCTCATTTT
Organism: Artocarpus hirsutus; assembly: GCA_946598075.1. NCBI lineage: Eukaryota > Viridiplantae > Streptophyta > Magnoliopsida > Rosales > Moraceae > Artocarpus > Artocarpus hirsutus. The sequence goes on from CAMOHE010007039.1 coordinate 1,828, forward strand.
TATTTATAAATCAAATTCTAAAACCCTGTTTTTAACTAAATCTTTATTTAATTAACCTAATTAATCTACCACGTCACCTCCTGTACTCCAGGGCGTGACAGAAACAGCAAAGAACCTACCACTTCAGGACATATTAATGTCACGTGATACTCCCCTCTCTCTCCTTCTAAAGATAGCGCGTTTTTGCCAAGCGCCACATGACTCGCTGCTTTTCGTTTTTCTTGTGTAAGTGGTCCACTTGATAAGGGAAAATTTTAAAGAAGGATGTGGCGTGAGGGAATAAAGAGCTTTGCTAAATTTTGTTACAAGTTATTTTCCCTAGTTATTCTTACTGTCTCATGGCTGGGGGATTGTGTTGGTTAAGTGATTCGCCTGCGGATGATCGTGAGACAAAAATACTTCACTTAAAAAAGGCGACCCCGCCACAGTTTTAGTGTAGGGTATCATCGGATGGTTATATTTCTGAACGTTAGATATGGTAAAGTCATTTTTAAATAAAACGTTAACTTAATAAATATCTGTGGATTCAATACAGTTTTTATATGTTTGAGATATTCTCATAACAAATCGTACTTTTTGAACATATGTTGGTTCACACAATAAAGATCAGACAAATTATCTTTAAAGAAAATTTATGGTGCTGTATGTAGGGCTTGAATTTGAGAGTGCTGGGTTAGATTCCGCATTATATGGGGAAAAACTAAACCCTATCGTAAACCTTAGGGCTTAGAGAAGAGCTTAATTTAAAAAAAAAAAAAAAAAAAACCTTGTATATATCGAGAAAGTGCACAATAGAATCAAAATGTTCAAGTCCCAAATAATGAATTGAAATATTAAATTCTAAATAACTAAAATATTATTATATTGAGGCCCTTAAAATTGATAAATAACAAGATACAATAGTAAGTACTATAATGATGCCAATAAACCCGTCAATTGCCATTGTGTACTCTTCCAGCAAAAAAAAAAAAAAAAACAATGCCATTGTGTAGTCAGTCACTATGCTATGCTATTGGGAACGAACATTTGGTCCATTATTGGTCTATTAATGTGTGTGTGCTTATTTAATAGGAGACATCCTTGGACTAAATGTCCTGAAAAACGTGTGTCGACAGCTAGGGATTTATAATGGAAAAATTTAGGAAATATGTCCCACTTAACGTTCATTTCTATTTTTGAGTCGTTTTGTAGTAATTATACCTCTCTTAATTTTGATTTCAAGTGAGAAATCATGAATCTTAAGTGCGTTTATCTCATATGAAATATAAAATAAATTTTTGAGAGTGATTTTTTTTTTTTCACATGATCATTATAAATTTACTTACCAAATTAATAATAAAATTTTAAGGGGTTTTCTTGCAAATTTAGTAATAAGAGTTCAATAGGCTTCGTATAATATCGAAGTGAAATGAAATATTGTTAATTCTTACATTACCATTGATATTGATTTTTCGTGAAAGTAAATAAATGTCAAATTTATTTATATACTCTTTGATATGTTTAATGTTATTATAAACCAATATGATTATTTAACAATTTAGTAATTAGATTTATAAAATTTTTATTTTTGAGTTTATTAAACGTTAAACGGAAATTAGATTGTTTCTGATTTCACCACCATAGACAAGTAAAGAAGACTAAACGGGGAAATGATTTTCATTATTATTTTTTTCTACTTTCAAAAAAATATTTTACTTTTCTATCTAACCTCATTACTATTTCTCTAATTTTTCCAATTAGATTGTATGTTACTTTTGGTCAATCAAGAATTGACTATTGAGGGAAGTTATGGAGAAATTTAGGGAAATGTGTCTTTATAGTAGTAAGGGAGCAAAAAGATTCATGCCCTTTCTCAAATATTATAAAACATTTGGTTCTCATTTTCTCTCTCTTTTTTTTGGAAGCATTATTTTCTCTCTTTTTAAAGTACTCACATTTTTCATTTAATATAACTTACAAAGGAGCAAAATTCTTATCTAGAAAAACCGCAAAATTCTAATTGAATGACAAGAGAGAGAGAGAGAGAGAGTCACCCATCAATCGGTAAGATACTATTTTTACTGTAACTAATTGACATAATATATATATAATTTTCAAAAAATATATACACACATATATATAAGTCAGTTCATGATAAAATGTCGGTGTTACAAAATTTAGAATTAATCTTTTGTTTTACAGTCTTCTAGGAATCACAGAAATAGAAGTCTCCATATTTCCTAAAAAAAAAATCCATATTTTTTTTACCTTTTTTGAGGATATTTTTTTGGGAATTTCTTACCTTTTTCTTTCAACTCTTTAATTTATTTTATTTATCTTTTTTTTTTTCCAATAAGTCATGCGGCCAAATAAATATAGGATTTGCTTATAATTTTCAGTCGTTTTTTTTTCTCTGACAGGAGAATTTTTAGTATAGTGTTAGAATAAGAATAATGCAAAGATCATCTTCAAAAAAAAAAAAAAAAAAAAGAAAAGAATAATGTAAAAAGCAGTAAATTATTTGTTTGATTCAAAACACCGAGCGAAGTGGCGGCCGCTTTTTTTTTTTTTTTTTTAAAAAAAGGAAAATGTGGTGTGTGATTTGGTAGAATATATTTGGGTTCAATGGGAGTAAGAACTCACAGGAACATTTGAAACATACAGACAAAGATGCCTATTTTGATATTTCGACTTAACCCACCACTCTGAAGGTAGCCGAGAGGTGCCTAGTGGTTTTGTTGCAGCGATAAAGAGCCGTTCCGATTGCTCAGCGCGATTTGAACTATACATCCGAGAATACGATTGATTATATATATCCAATTTTAATCAATCTCAATTGACCCTTCATTACAATTCGCATTTTTCTATAATCTTAATGTGAAAACAGAGTAGCTTGCCGAATTCAAACCATCTTCCCATCTAACGACTGGTTACGGAGCTAGGGCTATGAAAAGAAAGGCAGTTTGGATTAAAAAATATATATATTCAAGTTAAATTTTCAAAAAAGAAAATAATATTTGAGTTTGTTGTGCATATCTTTTTGTTTGACCAATTAAATATTGACAAGTGTATTGCCACATCAATTAGTTTGGCCCATGAATTACTACAAAATTGCCTGACATTTACAGAAGAATTTTTTTTTTTTAATTTAAGAAAAACCCCCATTTAGACTCCAAATCGGCGAATATTCTCTTTCTTACTCTCTCTTGCTAGCCACACACATATATACACATAAGATCGCCTGTTTCTCTCTCCCACATAGACAAAATTCGACGAAAAGGTCCCTCCCTCAGATCCTAGTTAGAGAAAGTGAATCTCTCAGATCCTAATTAGAGGAAGTGCAGAACGTGATCCCACCTCCCATAAAACCTCACTTCTCTGAAAGCTTTCTCTCTCTAATATACACATGTGTGTGTACATATATATGTTTGTGTAATCTCAGCCAACAACATAAGACTAGTAGTGACGCAGTGAGAGAAAATTGAGGTGGTGAAGCTTTGGGAATCAAACATACATGTTTGACTTACAAAGCCTCCCAAGTAAGTATATTTACTTGTCTTCTTATCAACCTCACATTCTTCCTTTAATTTCATACGTAAACAACACATGCAAGTTTTCATTCTTCCCCTGTGCTCTTTCGTTTCTCTATTATTCATCTTCTTTTTCTTTCAGCATAAGAGTAAAAAATTTAAAAATTAAAAAAAACGTTTCATCTCTCTTTCTAAGTGATTTTGGTGCCAAGTAATTACTTTTCTTTAGGCCTTTTACAAACGTAGTTGAAGTCACGAGTTAAAATTAAAATTTTGTAAAAAGATTTACGGTTCCAATAGTGCTCCCAAACATCTTTTTTTTTTTTTTTTTTAATTTATGTGTGTGAGTAGTTCTTGCTCATGGAATTCTTTCTTCTATTCAAAGCTTTGTTTTTTTCCTATCTAGAGGGCCGTTCTTCGGGCTTTTCGATGTGTCGATTCGTCTTTTGTTTGAGCTCTTTTATAAAACGTTTGGCCAGCTGGTTGTAGGGGTTTAAACACACAGATTAATTAATACTAAAAATTAAATGTCTAATTGATGATTAATATATAAAATATGTGTGTCGTATTGCATCATGTCAATCTCATAGATTGGTTTAAAAAAAAAGACACGCTTGTTAATTACTTGGAAGGTGGAAACTATGCAAACTATGGTTGTTTGAATCCAATTTCGTTTTCTAGTTTCTATTAAATATAACTTTAAAAAGGGGAAGTCACTTTCTGAAGCGAAGTATTTTTTTCTTTTTTTTAAAGCACTTTCTAGTCACTTAATTAGATAGATGTTAAGTGCTTTTTTTTGCTAGATTTTTATGTGAATTGTGAAGTGCTTGCTATTACTTATTGCACTCTTTCTTCTGTTGTTCTTATTCTTTTTGTTTGATGACTTATTTTTTATCAGTTGCAGTATTTAATACCTATAGCCCATAAGCATTTTCTCAAAATATAGTCTTCTTCTTGACTCTGGTATGTCATTAATTCTTCATGCTGTATTGGAAGTATAGACAAAGACTTATTAGCTGTTAGATGCAGAATTATGGTTAGTAATGCCTCCTGTAAGGCATATATTGCTGGATTACCTACACTACATGAGACAAAATGGTGATTGGTGGACGCTATGGGATGGGCATGTTACCTTATTTGTGGTGTTGGATCCAAGTAGGACCTACCATTTTCTAACCACAAAAAAAAAAAAAAAAAAAAAACAATAAACAATGCTTGAATACTTTGCTCTTTTTTAACTTGAGTTTTACTCTTGGGATAATATTTAAGAAGACTCATGGTTTTAAGCACCATAAATTAATAAAAAATAATTTTTACAGTGTAAAATTTATAAGTAGTCTCTAAAATATAGTTGTAGTGTTTAGTAATAAGTGATGTTTTTAAATATTTTTTCTTACTTTCGAGCAGGCATCGTCTTTTATGATTCTTATCATGTGTAAAAGTCGAAAATATTGAAGAGTCTGATAATTATTTAAAAGACAAGAGAAAATAATAACAATAAAAAATTGTCCACCGTTCCTTCAACTCCTCAAGAGTTCTTTCGGTGCGTTTTAAAAAAGGACAAAAATTGAAAGTGGGCAGCTTAGTTTGGCGCTTACTATCTATTCACTGAACACATCTGCCTGACAATCCACTCAAGCACCTTATGCTATTTGGAACAAGTCACATACACAATTATGCCTCTCTTATTTTCCCTCTACTTTATCACTACCAAAAGAAAAAAATTCAATATCACCTACCATTTTCAACAAAAATCCAAAAGAAGATTTCAACTTTTATTTGCAGGCAAAAAATAATGTGTCTTACTATATATCTTCCACCTTTTTTTTAATTGGAATGTTCTGAAGGAATCATCATTAATGCTCCACTACATTTTCTATATTTTCCTTTTTTATGGTGAGAAAGTGAAGATTGTAAGAACCCAACTTCTCATGCGAAGTGACATTTTTCCCTTGATCAATTTTCAAATGAGTCCTATTTTTTCAACTTAGACTTTATTAATTCTAGGGAGTTGGCAGACAATTTCTCTGGGATAACTACAACAAGTATAATGAGAGTCAATAGAGTGTGTTTTAAGTAATAGGAACCAAATACCACTTTAAGATGTTGCAGCGATAAGAACGTCTTCTAAGTAGACTTGTGATGCTAGACTTGGCTATTAAGTGATGCTAGCTATTAAGTGATACTAGACTTGTGATGGAGCGAAAATTGAGTTCATCTTCTAAGTAGAATTAGGTTGGATCTTTCTTTTTTATTAATAGGTCTTAGGATTTTTCAAAAACAAAGGAAATAGAAGAATAGGATGACATCAATGGGATTGGCTCATAGAATTAACCATGCCAATAACCTTATCAGTTGCTCTAATCCATTATTGGAGAGATAAAGCCTTGACCTTAATAACTTTCTTATTTCTCTTTGGGCCTTTGACCTGGTCCGATGATGAAGCATATCCGTTGTAAGATGAGGCCCAATTAGGATTATGATTATTCAAAATTAGAATTTTATATGAAAACTCTGCTTTGTAAAACTTTTACGTATGACAGATAGAGCAGAATTTTGTTTGTTACTTCCGTTTTCTTGTTCTTGGTTGTCGTAAGTGAAAAAAAAAAAAAGGAAATTAATGTTAGACGTTTTGCACTAATTATCAGTTAGAATTTGCTAAATTTATTACCTTCAGTAGTTGATTCTAGATGAGGAAGCTGTACACAAGTCCATGTTGAATTAATATATACAAAAACGGTCATTCCATTATGTCATTTTTTTCTCGAAATATTTGCAAGAATGCAACTGCACATTGTTTTTCACTTCTTATGGAGATTTCAATAATCAAATATGCATATTGAAAGTAAAAGAAACATGAACTTGAGATTTTCTTTGCAATGTTTGGCAGGCTCAATTCAGCTTCTTCACTTCCAGCCAGCATGGCTGCAACAAAATTTTCCCTGCTTGAGAGAGCAGATCAGCATAGCTGTGCAGCTAGGATTTCTTGCAATCTTGTTACTTCAGTTGGTGGCGAAAGGCATTGGCCTAATACCAAAACATGGAGCAAGTTTTACAAATCATGGCGCAGAAAAGTCCTTGAGTCGAGTTGGCTTCAGCACCACTTGTGTATTGAGCATTGTCTGTTCCCTGGCATTGATGGGGACGCATATTTTAGTGATTATAATTTTACTTAATGGAAGTGACACCTATTGCACCCGTAGAGTCTGCACGTTTTCCTCGGAGACTTCGCAAGTCTTGTCTTGGGCAGCATCATCTATTGCAGTGTATAAGGTTGTCAAGAATGAGCTCATCAAGTTCTCTTGGTTACTAAGATCATGGTGGGTTTGGAGCTTCATCATGTCCATGATACATGCGGCTTTCGATACCTATCTCGTAATCACAAACCACGGCGAGCTTAGTCTGCGAGATTATGCAGATTTCTTTGGTTTTATTTTATCCGCCTGTCTATTTGGTGTGTCAGTCAGAGGGACAACTGGCATAGTATTACATGTCCCAAGTAGCATCACTGAGCCATTTCTCAATGGTAAAAGTGATGAACATACAAAAGACAAGAGAGAATCTGCATATGGAAAAGCTACTCTTCTCCAACTGATTACATTCTCCTGGCTCAACCCCTTGTTCGCCGTTGGATTCAAGAGGCCACTCGAGCAGAACGAAATCCCGGATCTTGATATCAAAGACTCTGCTGCCTTCCTCTCTAGCTCTTTTGACGAGAGTCTCAAGTATGTCAAAGAAAAAGAGGGAACCACAAATCCATCCATATATAGGGTAATTTTCACATTTGCGTGGAGGAAAGCAGCGATAAATGCGAGTTTTGCGGTGATAAGTGCAGGCGCCTCATATGTTGGTCCATATCTCATTAATGACTTTGTGAGCTTTCTTAGTGAGAAAGAAACTAGAAGCTTGAAAAGTGGATACCTTCTTGCACTAGCCTTTTTGGGTGCCAAGATGGTTGAGACAACAACACAAAGGCAATGGATTTTCGGGGCTCGCCAACTAGGCCTACGCCTTAGAGCTGCTTTGATATCTCACATTTACAGAAAAGGGTTAGCTCTTTCAAGCCGATCCCGACAAAGCCGCACTAGTGGGGAGATGATCAACTATATGAGTGTAGATATTCAAAGAATCACAGACTTCATGTGGTACTTAAACATAATCTGGATGTTGCCTGTTCAGATTTCTTTAGCAATTTACGTTCTCCAAACAAACTTAAAGTTGGGCTCTCTAGCTGCATTGGCTGCAACTTTATTGGTGATGTCTTTGAACATACCGCTCACCCGAATCCAGAAGCGATATCAATCAAAAATCATGGAGGCCAAGGACAACAGGATGAAAGCAACTTCAGAAGTGCTTCGGAACATGAAAATACTTAAGCTTCAAGCATGGGACATGCAATTCCTTCGCAAGCTAGAAGGACTAAGGAAATTGGAGTACAATTGTCTGTGGGAGTTGATAAGAGTAACTGCTGTTACAACTTTCATATTTTGGGGATCACCTACATTTATATCTGCGGTGACTTTTTTCTCGTGCATTCTTATGGGGATCGAGCTCACAGCGGGGAGAGTTTTGGCAGCGTTGGCAACTTTCCGGATGCTACAAGACCCTATATTCAATCTTCCTGATTTGCTCAATGTGATTGCACAAGGAAAAGTTTCAGCTGATAGAATAGCCTCCTTCTTTCAAGAAGAAGAAATTCAGCAAGACGCCATTCAGTATGTTCCAAAAAACCTGACAGAGTTTGGAGTTGAGGTCCATAATGGGAAATTCAGCTGGGATCCCGAGTCAAGAAAACCGACTCTTGATGGAGTAAACTTGAGAGTGAAGAGGGGAATGAAGGTGGCAATTTGCGGGACTGTAGGGTCGGGAAAGTCTAGCCTGCTCTCCAGCATTCTCGGAGAAATGCACAAGCTTTCGGGGGATGTGAAGATCAGTGGCACAAAGGCTTATGTTCCTCAGTCTCCTTGGATATTGACAGGAAACATTAGAGATAATATTTTGTTTGGGAATGAGTATGACGTTGCCAACTACGACAGAACAGTGAAGGCGTGCGCTTTGATAAAAGATTTCGAGCTGTTTTCCTGCGGGGATCTAACTGAAATCGGAGAGAGGGGAATAAACATGAGTGGTGGTCAAAAGCAAAGGATACAAATCGCTCGTGCCGTCTACCAGGATGCCGATATATATCTATTAGACGACCCTTTCAGTGCTGTCGATGCTCATACAGGAACCCAACTCTTTAAGGTGAGTTCTACTTGCTTTACTACTATTATTATTATTTTGGAGGATTATTTATCTTAATTAGGTTCATATGCTTTTTTTTTTTTTTTTTTTTTTAAGGAATGCCTCATGGGACTACTCAGAAAAAAGACCATTCTTTTTGTCACACACCAGGTTGAGTTTCTTCCAGCAGCAGATCTCATTCTGGTAAGACATATAAAAATATTATATTCGTTTTAATATAATATTTAACATGTGCTTCGAGAGTAAATAACATCATGGCTACTGATCAATTCTACAGGTGATGCAAAATGGAAAAATTGCACAAGCTGGAACATTTGAAGAACTCATAAAGGAAAACATAGGATTTGAGGTCTTAGTGGGAGCTCATAGCCAAGCACTTGAATCAATCCTTGCGGTTGAAAACACTTGTAGATCAGCACAGGAAACGACTGATAGCGAATCCAATACAGGTTCCATCACAAATGAAGAACTTCTACAGGCGCGTCAAGAATCAGACCATAACATCTCCCTTGAGATAACAGAGAAAGGGGGAAAGCTGGTGCAGGACGAAGAGCGAGAGAAAGGAAGCATCGGAAAAGAAGTGTATTGGTCGTATTTCACGACTGTAAAAGGCGGATTCCTAGTTCCAGTCATACTCTTGGCGCAATCTTCATTCCAAGTACTACAAATAGCTAGTAACTATTGGATTGCATGGTCTTGTCCTACTTCAACCGGAGCCGAGCCTAAGATGGGAATAAAGCTCATCTTATTTATTTATACACTACTTGCAGCCGGAGGTTCACTTTGCGTACTGTTGCGAGCCACGCTAGTGGGAGTTGCAGGACTTTGGACGGCGCAAAAGCTCTTCATGAACATGCTACATAGCGTACTCCGAGCACCAATGTCTTTTTTTGATTCTACTCCAACAGGAAGAATCTTGAGCAGGGTAAAGTTATCATTTATTGGTCTAAGATTGCTCAGCTTGAGCAAACTCTGTAAACTCAGAAAAAAAAAAAAAAAAGAGAGAGAGAGAGAGAGAGAGAGGGAGAAAGAATCAACATTTTTTTTTCCATACTAATTCTCAATAATGTATGAAATTGTCTAGGCAGTGACAGCTTTTAATTGTTTAATTTTGCAGGCGTCGACCGATCAAAGTGTGCTAGATTTGGAAATGGCACAGAAATTAGGTTGGTGTGCTTTCTCAATAATACAGATTTTAGGGACTATTGCAGTGATGTCACAAGTAGCATGGGAAGTGTTTGTAATCTTTATTCCAGTAACTGCAATCTGCTTATGGTACCAAGTAAGTATTTTCTCTAATTATTATTTTACCTTTTCATTTGTACATGAATATTTAGTCCTTTTTAAAACACAGCGTTGCAAGCTTCAATTTTTTCCAGCATTAACAATATTATAACTAGATAACACGAATATTTGGTCCTTTTTAGTATTGTTTCTTGACATGTATGTGCAGATATTTCATTGAAATAGTCCCCTAGGATATCTCTACTTTCGTCTTTTTTTTCTCTCAATGGATGATTTTGGTCAAGCTATTGTTAGTAACAAAATATTTGACGGTATTCCTTCAGCGGTATTACATACCGACAGCTAGAGAACTGGCGAGGTTAGAAGGAATACAGAGAACTCCGATCCTCCACCACTTTGCAGAATCTCTGGCGGGCGCATCAACAATCCGTGCTTTTCAACAAGAAGGCCGTTTCACTGGTGCAAATCTTGGTCGTATTGACATTCACTCAACGCCGTGGTTCCACAATGTGGCAGCAATGGAATGGCTTTCTTTCCGGCTGAATTTACTGTCTAACTTTGTTTTTGCTTTTTCATTGGTTTTGCTCGTAACACTACCGGAAGGAGTAATCAATCCAAGTGAGCATCCACAAATTAGAATTCAGACTGATTCATATTCTTACTTATCTAGCTTTCTAGTTGCAGCATAAAAATGGGTCGTGAAGTGAGCACTGACTGAGTCGGGTTCGATTCTTTGCAGGCATAGCAGGTTTGGCGGTAACGTATGGAATAAATCTAAATGTTTTGCAAGCTTCTATTATCTGGAACATATGTAATGCAGAAAATAAGATGATTTCAGTGGAAAGAATTATTCAGTACTCGAAAATTCCAAGTGAAGCGCCTCTATTGCTCGAAGATTGCAGACCACCAAACAACTGGCCAGAAGTTGGAGCAATTTGTTTTAATAATTTGCAGGTAAGCCCCCCTAATTTCTCTATGGTTGCAATTCTCATGTCCTGACAGACATTAACATTTTTGTTCAATTTGACCAGATTCGATACGCTGAACATCTCCCATCTGTCCTGAAGAACATCAGCTGCACATTTCCAGGGAAGAAGAAAGTAGGAGTCGTGGGAAGGACAGGAAGCGGGAAATCGACACTCATACAAGCCATTTTCAGGATCGTTGAGCCCAGAGAAGGAAGCATTGTAATCGACGGTGTGGATATATGCAAGATTGGTCTCCATGACTTAAGATCTAGGCTTAGTATCATCCCACAGGACCCAACAATGTTTGAAGGAACCGTTCGAGGAAACCTCGATCCATTGGAGCAATATTCCGACTCCGAAGCTTGGGAGGTAATACTTTAAACTCTTGTAACAGGCATGTTTACTAATTCATAATAACATGAATTAACATTTTCTTTATCTCTGAATTTTCAGGCTCTCGAAAAGTGTCAGCTAGCGTCTCTAGTCCGTGAACAGGAAAAGAAACTGGATGCCACAGGTCAGTTTGATTCATTAAGCTTTGATTCTTCGATATGCCGAATCTACTAATAACTATATTTTGATGCAAACTTACACCTTATTAACAGTGGTGGAAAATGGAGAGAATTGGAGTGTGGGACAAAGACAATTGTTCTGTCTAGGAAGAGCCTTGCTAAAGAAGAGCAGCATTCTGATATTGGACGAAGCAACAGCGTCGGTGGATTCGGCAACAGACGGAGTGATTCAGAGAATCATCAATGACGAGTTTCGAGATCGGACGGTTGTCACAATAGCTCACAGAATCCACACTGTTGTAAACAGTGATCTTGTTTTGGTTCTCAGCGATGGTAAGTTCAGAAATCATGATATTAAGATCACAGGCACAAAAAAACATTCAAATTATCCACACGTTGTAACTATGTTACGAAAGAGTAACGTTACATGCGTCAAATTTTATCTCAACTTAAGGTGTAATACGAGACCAACAGAAATTTTAACATAAAAGTTGTTTTGTGCAACAGGCAGGATTGCAGAATACGACACGCCGGCGAGGCTACTCGAAAGAGAGAATTCCTTCTTTTCTAAACTCGTAAGGGAGTACTCTATGAGATCGAAGGGCTTCAACAGCTTAGCCAATCATGAATAAAAAAACCCTTCTTGGTAAGATACTGTGCGTTTCAATGGAGAGGACCAAGAGCAAGATTAATAATCCACATGGTATGATTTTTAGGTTTGAGGTAAAAAGCTTGAAAAATATGATTTAAACTGAAATCCGAATTGATATCTAGATATATAATTAATTTTAATTGAAATGTGAGTTTGTAAAGTTCAAATCTTTTGAAATCAATGTGATTTAAATTAAAATCTGAATTGACGTTTTATCTTTTATTAATGTATGATGCTTAAAATTATCGGTGTTTTTTAATATTATCGCGAGAGTAAAGCTCAAGTTGAAAAAGAGCAAAGTATTGAAGCATTGTCATTATTTTTTTTTTTATTTTTTTTTATTTTTTTTTTATTTTTTTTATTTTTTTAGAAAACGGTAGGTCCCGTTTGGAACCGACACCACCAATCACCATTTTGTCTCATGTGGCGTAGGTAATCCAGCAATGTATGCCTTACAGGCGGCATCACTAACCATAATTCTGCATCTAACGGCTAACAAATCTTCGTCTATACTTCCAATACAACATGAAGAATTAATGGCATACAAGAGTTAAGAAGAACACTTTATTTTGATAAAATGCTTGCGGCGGTGTTAAGCATAACTAATAAAAAATAAGTCATCTGAACAACAGGAACAAGAAAGAGTACAATAACAAATAGCAAATACTTCACAATTCACATAAAAATGTAGTAAAAAAAAGTACTTAACGTCTATCTAATTAAGTGACTAGTAAGTGCTTAAAAAAAAGTAAAAAAATACTTCACTTCAGAAAGTGACTTCCCCTTTTCAATTTTATATTTAATAGAAACTAGAAAACGAAATTGGATTCAAACAACCGTAGTTTACATAGTTTCCACTTTCCAAGTAATTAACAAGCGTGTCTTTTTCTAAACCAATCTATGAAATTGACATGAATATATACGACACATATTTAATATATTAATCATTAATTAGATATTTAATTTTTAGTTTTAATTAATATGTGAATTTAAACCCCTACAACCAATTGGCGAAATGTTTTATAAAAAAGCTCAAACAAAAGACAAGTCGGCACATCGAAAAGCCAGGCCCTCTAGATAGGAACAAAACACAGCTTTGAATAAAAGAAAGAATCCCATGGGCAAAAACTACTCACACACATACAAAAAAAAAAAAAAAATGTTTGGGAATATTGTTCGAATCGTAAATTTTTTTACGAAATTTTAATTTAACTCGTGATTTCAACTATGTTCTTAAATGCCCTATAGAAAAGTAATTATTTCGTGCCAAAATTACTTAAAAGAGAAGAAACGTTCATTTATTTTATTTACTCTTAATGCTGAAAGAAAAAGAAGATGAACAGAGAAACGAAAGAGCACAGGGGAAGAATGAAAACTTGCATGTGTTGTTTACGTATGAATTTACAGGAAGAATGTGAAGTTGATAAGAAGACAACTAAATGATACTTGGGAGGCTTTGTAAGTCAAACATGTCTGTTTAATGCCCAAAGCTTCACCACCTCAATTTCCTTTCACTGTCTCAGTACTAGTACAATTCTAATAATTAGATTATATTACAATTATGTGATTAAAAATAGTGTAAATTGTTCTCTCATCTATTTAAAAGAGGTGATTACTTAGTTCAGATTCCTTTTTATTTAGCTGAAACGATCTCGAACTTATAAAAAACGATGCAAAACTACTAAAAGTATACTAACAATTGTCCTTCCAGAAAAAAAAAAAAAAAAAAAGACTGAAAATTAAAAGCAAATACTATATTTATTTGGCAGCATGACTGATTAAAAAAAGATAAATAAATTAAATTAACGAGTTGAAAGAAAAGGTAAGAAATTTCCCTAAAAAAAAAACCCTCAAAAAAGCTAAAAAAAATGGAGTTTTTTTAGGAAATTTGGAGACTTCTATTTCTGTGATTGCTAGAAGACTGTAAAACAAAAGATTAATTCTAAATTTTGTAACACCGACATTCTATTATCAACTAATATATATGTGTGTGTATATATTTTTCTTTTTTTAAAAGTTATATATATATATATGTATATATTATATGAATTAGTTTCAGTAAAAATACTATCTTACCGTTTGATGGGTGAGAGGTAGATAGGAAGGTTGTTAATCGGGAGATCCAAATTCTTCTTTCTAGCTACTCCCCTCAAAATTTGATGAATGGACCAAAACGGTTGCAGACATTTTACTAGTCTCTCTCTCTCACTAGTCATTCAATTAGAATTTTGCTGTTTTTCTAGATAAGTTATATTAAATGAAAAATGTGAGCACTTTAAAAAGAGAGAAAACAATGCTTGAGAGAGAAAATGAGAACCAAATGTTTTATAAAATATGAGAAAGGGCATGAATGCTTTCGCTCCCTTAGTAATATAAATAGACATTTCCCTAAATTTCTCCATAACTTCCCTCCATAGTCAATACTTGATGGACCAAAAGTAACATAAAATCTAATTGGAAAAATTAGAGAAATAGTAATGAGGTTAGAAAGAAAAGTAAAATACTTTTATTGAAAGTAGAAAAAAAAATAATATTGAAAATCATTTCCTTTTTTTGGTCTTCTTTATTTGTCTATTTGGTGGTGAAATCAAAAACAATCTAATTTTTTTTTAGTGTTTAATAAACTCAAAAATAAAAATTTTATCAATCTAATTACTAAATTGTTAAATAATCATAATGGTTTATAACATTGAACATATCAAGAGTATATAAATAAATTTGACATTTATTTACTTTTACCAAAAATCAACACCAATGATAATGTAATGATTAACAATATTCCATTTTGCTTCTTTGTTATACGATGTCTATTGAACTCTTATTATGAAATTTGTAAGTATAACCCATTAAACTTTTGTTACTAATTTTGTAAATAAATATATAATGATCATGTGGAAAATAAAAATCACTCTTAAAAATTTATTTTCTATTTCATTTGAGATAAACGCACCTAAGATTCATGGTCCTCTTTTCTCACTTGAAATCAAAATTAAGAGACGTATAGTAGGACGACACAAAACTAGACATGAACGTTACGTGGGACATATTTCCTAAATTTTTTTATTATGAATCCCAAGCTGTCGACACACGTTTTTCAGGACATTTAGTCCAAGGATGTATCCTGCTAAATAAGCACACCGAAAATAATAGACCAATAATTAACCAAATGTCCATTCTCAATAGCATAGCGTAGTGATTGAGTACACAACGGCAATTGACTGGTTTATTGGCATCATTATTATACTTACTATTGTATCTTATCAATTCTAAGGGTCTTAATATAATAACATTTCAGTTATTTGGAATTTAATATTTCAATTCATTATTTGGGACTTGAACATTTTGATTCTATTATGCACTTTCTCGATATATCTCAAATAGAATTTGCATACATGCAACAAATTTTTTTATTTAACAAATTTGCACTTTCTAATTTTTCTTTTTCTAGGTGCTCTTTTGTCAAAATATATATATATATATATATATATATATTCTTAAGTATCCAAAATATCTCAATTGCTATAATTTATCTTATATATAACATACTGAGGAAGATATTCTACTTTAAAAATAAATTAATTAATTAAAGAATCATCATGAAGACGAGAACATAAATAACAAACCTCGGATATCAAAAAAGAAAGTTATTTCTTTTAGCAAGTTGAAAAGGTGTAAATGGAAATATTAATATAAGTCAGATGTTTTAACATCAAACTATAGACATGATTAAAGAAAAGTAGCTTTAGCTGCACTTTTAACATGTACAAATTTTAACTCATCCTAGTCCTATAATAACAAGTCAAAGGAATATAATATAAGACAATTAGTGATTGGCCCAATCTAGTCACTTTCCTAGTTTTATGCTTTTGTTGAATATGAATTATAGATGAAGCAATATGTTTTATGTATCATGGTTGTGGGCATTGCTTAACAATAAACCACACCGAATTTTATTTAAAAATGAGGAATTTAAATACACCTATTTTAAGTCGAAAAAAAAGAGGTTTCATGTTAAAAGGTTCAAATTAGATGTTATTAATCTAAAGGGTAAATTGCTGGATTAGTTTCCAACTTTTCATGAAAGTGAGATTTTGGTCCCTAAACTTTCATCGACTTTATCCGACGAGATCGTCCTGTTCGCCCCAACCCTTCACTGTCATTGTAGTGAGCTTCGTCAACTTCCCTGTTTTGTGGTTGTTTTGTGATCTATGAAGAGATGGCTATGCCTGGGTTTGCGATGAGACGACAGCATGTAGGTGGCCTCTGTCGTCAGAAGATTGCAGCAACAGGGTCGCAATCTTTCAACTATGGGTGGGTCATGATCTTTTACAGTGGCCTCGCAACTGGGGTTGTAGCAATGGTGGGAGAGAAAGCTCAATGATAGTTGGGTGGTGGGTGGGGGCTAGGCTAGACGGAATCTTTCACGATGGGAATGAGGCCGACGGACCAGGAGGGAATCTGGGAAGGGCAACAAGGTGTGGGGGTAAGGTCGTCAGCTGGTGTTAGGGTGGTTGGGCACGAAGGTAGGGGTTGCCTACGCAAGAGGGGGTGGTGGCGTGTGTAGGTGACATGAGAGGGAACCAAGCATTTTATGTTTTTTGTTTTTGTTTTTGTTTTTGTTTTTTTTTGTTTTTTTGTTTTTTTTTTTGCTGATTCTAAATTTTTTTAGATAAAATTCAAACCGATGGCTATGATTTGTTGTTTTTAAACTAATGATTATGATTTATTCTTGATTTTTTAATGTATCAATCATTTGAAGGATAATTTAGTAATTTTATTTTTTAACGGTCAAACTTAATAATTTGACCATTAAAACGGTCCCTCACCAACTTAAATAAAAAGAATAGGGACTGAAAAATAAAAAATAAAAAAGGTTAGGGGATTAAAATCTTACTTACCTGAAAGGTTGGGAACCAATATAGCAATCTACCCTAATCTAAAATTAAAATATGGTTGTGCAAAATTTACCTAGCTTTAATTCTACGCCCACCTATAATGTTAAAATTTAGAGTTTGAATCCCCCAAGTTTAAAAAAAAAAAGTTAAATATTACACCTGATTTTATGTGATTGGTCAAGATAATCACCATGGGTTAATGTTACAAAAAAAAAAAGGGTTAAATATGCATTTTGAGATGCTTTAATTTCTATAAAGTCAGATTCTCATTTAACAAGTTATAATTCAAAATGGTTAAAATTAACGCGTCCCCTTATTGATTTGCATCCATCTTGATACTTTTCCTCTTCGTTGAAGAGATAGGTGTGCATGTTTGCATAATTCTACATCTGCATTTTTTTTTATGAAGATTAGGACAATGGGTAAAGATAGGATAAGAGATCTCTGTGTAGAAAAGCTTGTGTTTTTATGGAGAAAATGTTACCAAAAATATCAATTTTCATATTCCATTGGTTTATAACTTGTCAAGTATCAAGTTTTGTAATTGATAGGGCAAATTGACAAAACGTATCGACAAAACGTGCAAAGTTGGAGGCGGTAAAGTTTATTTATCCCGTCGTTACTTTTCATTCATATTAATTGACATGAAGTTTTCAACTCGTTTTTGTCCTTGTTATAATAGTGATTTTATAAACAAAAGATATCGATCCCAGGAGTTTAAAATTACTATAGTGCAATACTAAACTAGCGCTTTTTTTTCCCCTATCCCAGTATGTGTTAACTATAACTTAGAAATATTATTGCTATGATGCTTTCGTAATAGCATTGATGAATACTTTAATTAAAACACAAAAAATCATATTTGCAAAAAAAAAAAAAAAAAAAAAAGAAAAAAAACCCTAAACACAACACAAAACATCATGTACGGAAAAAACTAACACAAATTTTGAGTAGTTCGGTTCTAAATGAAATATAGGAACTGGAAACTTAATAGATTATATCCGAAATTTGTTATTTTTTTTAGGGGAGAAGTTTAAATGCAGTATTAATTAAGTTATATATTTCGGATCTTTTTAGTTATTTATTTATTTATATGTTTGTTTGTTCAGAATCAGAAAAATGGATTCATCTCCCCAGTTTATTACCGTGTTCGAGTGATGAATTATGTACTTTCAGGTGCAAAAGAAAGTTTTGACGAGCAATTGAAGGAATTTGCGAAAAATCTTACGGATGGCATGATCCACTATGTTTCTGTAGAGTAGGGTTACCAAATACATGTATCATGTTCTTGTTTGTAACAGGTGGTCTAGCACTTTTTGTAAGTGAAGTTTTAAGTTTTAAGAAGTACGAATGCATTATATTGTAGCAACTTTTTTCTTTTTGCTATAGCTACTTTAAAAGCTTTATACTGTTCACAGTTATAACTGATGAGTTAAAACTAAAGTACCAAATGGTTAATTAAGGATGTTGAAATTTTAAAAGCCCTAATGGCTGAGAGTCCCATATTTTTGTACCACTGGTCCAAATAATTTCCCTTTTCATTTCCTTTTTATAAAACCTATCACTAATACCCCTTAAAAGGATAGGGCTAAGCAGAGCAAAAAATAATTGCGTTAAAAGAGATTAAAAGTCCTCTTTTTTTTTCCTTCTTTTTTTTACGGAATTTTTCCTTAATCATGATTTATGCCTCATTAATTTCGTTTCTATTATCATCAACTATACATTTAACGAGCGTTGTATCCTATCTTAGTTTATACAACCCTTAAATGTGTTATATATACTTAATATGATGTAACAAGTACAAATTATCGAACAAATATTTCTAATTTTTGCACAAGATTGAAAGGCTGCA
The DNA here is from genome assembly GCA_946598075.1 of Artocarpus hirsutus. Classification (NCBI taxonomy): domain Eukaryota; kingdom Viridiplantae; phylum Streptophyta; class Magnoliopsida; order Rosales; family Moraceae; genus Artocarpus; species Artocarpus hirsutus. The sequence goes on from CAMOHE010007039.1 coordinate 20,705, forward strand.
AAGAAAATGCTCATTTTCCCAGCCCCTTTGGCCATTGATCTGCTACATTAGACCATTTTAGGAATAAATATGAAAATAATATGGTAGAGAACTGATTAAGAGGCTGTTTATTCAGCCCAATTAATATCCAAATGCATTAGTTTTGAGAGCCACTTTTGCGTATCTTGAGATATATAGGGATTAGATGGTGTTTCGTTTTGGTGGTCTTCGACAGAAGTTTTTGATACACCATCGGCTTTCTTCTCTCTTGCAAGGTTTGTCTGCCTGTTGGGATGCCTCACCTTGAGTGACAGCAGGCGAGAAACTTCATGGAGGCCACCCCATTTCTCCAGTGCTCGAGCAATGTCGTAGCGACCTGCGCCACGGCACAAGAGAATTATTTTAACGAAAAAAATTATAAGAGAGAGCACAAAATCACAGTTCACAAAAATGAACCAAGTCAAGTTCCATTAACCAAAGAGAACCGAGTTAAAAAATAGACTTCCTAGTTCCATGATACATTGAGCAATAAAATCGCAAAAGAAACAAAAGAAGAAACAAATTTAGTCTCTGAATCTATTAGTGTTGTAGTCACCATATGCAATTCCCAATCATAGTCCAGAGGTCGAAAAAAGTTTTATTTGTCGATATGAACATTTGGGTCTAAAACTAAAGCAACATTTAATGTGAAAGGAAACTTCATAATCAGTGCAAAGGGAAAGCATATATGGGAAGCAGTGAAATCTCAACTGGAAAACGGTGTGAGTTTTGACCTACCTGCACGCTCAAATGTTTTTCTACTGGGCATATATGATGGATCCATTCCCCAGCTCCTTTGAAATCCGCTTATCTGTAATGTGTAAATGAATGTCGTGAATAATTTGCAGCGTTTCATTCATTCACTAATTTATGAACCG
>CAMOHE010007086.1:694-27474 GCA_946598075.1 Artocarpus hirsutus
GATAACTTCTCTATTAGGTTATTTGAATTAAAACTGAGGCTTTATCCTATAGAATCTCAGGTGAAAAATAAAAGATTCGCGTGATTTTTATTTCGGCAGTTCGACATGTCGAACTTAAAGTTTGGCCTGCCGATCAAGCAAGGTCGGCCTGCTTATGAAAAAGTTTGGCCTGGTTATGCGCGAATTAAAAATTGCACGTTTTTACTCGTATCTTATTCGATATTGACCCGAATTTGATTCCGTTTCGAATTTTTGAGACCGTATCTGATAAGGAATGACCCTAGACCCAACCTCTACAAATAGGGAGTGAGTCTAATGATTTATTCAGATCAATGGAGAGATTATAAGTGATACTTTACTAGTGAGAATCTGAAACTCCCTGAGAGCTCTTGTTCACAAATCGCGAACAATGGCTTTGTGTTCTCTCAATTGGTTGGAAGGAGAGTCACCTTAAGGAAGAGCTGTACGTGTGAGCCCACACTCACTCCGATCGTGGATAGAGAATAGGAAAGAAGACTAGTTGGTTGAGGCTCTTCTAGAACGTTACTTCTCTACACAGATTTTGGGAGCCTTTCGACGTATACAAGGTCAGTAAGATCAGGTTAATTTATACATACAGCATGTCAAACTTGTATTTTGGAAAATACTCTGATTTAAAATTTTTAAAATTTCGCTGTGCATTATTTTTCCAACATGAACTGGTTGAGTACGAAGTTAGAAAATTTTGCCCCTTTTCTTGAGAAGAAAACTTGTCAATGATCTTAGGGAAATAGTTTGAATTAATAAGATAACTGCACTCGTTTATACTCCACGAGCTGCCTACATACCCCATGCATAGGGATCAAGCCAGATGTAGTTCAATTACATAATCATAAAGAAAGTAAAATGAATGTTACACGTGATACTTCCTTAGATGATTTGCGTTCCAGCTCTTGGTAATGAGCGATCCATCCAACTTCTCCAACTTGTATACTCAGTCTCGAACAACTGACCTTATTTGATAAGGGCCTTCTCGTTAGCTTCCTTCATATTTTGAAAGACTTTTCTGAGCACGAGTTCTTCTTCCTAGAACTTTATGACTTTAACCTTCGGGTTATAATATCTAGTGGCAGCTTGTTGGTAGCAGCCAAGGCGATACAAGGCTTTATCTCTTTTCACATTTATCAAGTCCAGTGCATCTTGCATCATCTCGTCATTTGTTGCTTCGGTCAAGAGAGAGTAATCGACTCGAAGACCTCAAGCGACTACTTTTGTAGGAATAACAGCTTCTGTTCCATATACGAGTAAAAAGGGGGATTTGTCAATCACCCTTCTCGGAGTCGTTCAGTAGGCCCAAAGCACCATCGAAGTTCCTTGACCCAACTTCCTTTTCTTGACTCAAGTTTCTTCTTTAAGTTCTTCATAATCATCTTATTCATTGCTTCTGCTTGTCTATTTCCCTGTAGGTACCTTAGTGGTGATAAGCTTAAAATAATGTCCTAATTGCGACATAATTTCTTAAAGGATGAGGAGATGAATTGGGAGCCATTGATGGTGACGATCTCTCTTGGAACTCTGAACTGATAGATGATATTCCTCTAAATGAACCTTTCGACATCTTGTTCTTTAACATTAGCAAATGCTTCAGCTTCGACCTATTTGGAAAAATAATCTGTGAGAACAAGGAGATACTTCACTTGTCCAAGAGCCAAAGGAAATGGTCCGATCCATTGAGTACTTCATGAAAGGATAGGGTGAACTGATTGAGGAAAGTTTTTCGGCTGGTTAATGCATGATGGGAGAGTGCCTTTGGCAGTTGTCGTATTTGCGAGGAAAGTTCTCACATTCGCTCTACATTGTTGGCTAGTAGAATCCTTGTCTTTTAACCTTGTTGCACAGTGATCTTCCACCTAAATGATTGCTACATGATTCCTCATGGACTTCTTGAATGACTCTCTCAACCTCGTCTTCCCCTAGACATTGAAAATAACATCTCATGAAAGAACGCCAAAGCTTCCCATCAATCAAGCAGTATCTTACTGCTTGAACTCTAATCTTTCTCGCAACCTGTTTGTCCTATGAAAGCCAACCGTCACATATGCACCTCTAAATCGGTGTCCTCTAATCGTCCCTTGGGTCAACATAATTCGTCCTCTCGACCAGCTTAATACTTGGACTATCAATTTGCTCCAAAGGGATTACTCTCCTTTTGTTGACTTCGACTGTAGATCCCAAATTTGCAAGCGCATCGGCTCTTGAGTTCTGTTCTCATGGGACATGTTTTGCTTCAAACTTGTCGAATTGGGTCTTGAGCTTGGCAACCAAACTCAAGTACAGAAGCATCTTCTCATCTCGTGCCTCGTATAGAAGCATCTTTCTAGAACGAGTTTAGCAGCCCCTAATGCAGCAGCGAGCCTTATACCAGCAATCGCAACCTCATATTTGGCTTCATTGTTGGTAGCTTTGAATCCCAATCGAAAACTTCGTTCGATCTTTTCGCTAGTTGGGGACTTCAATACCATTCCTATTCCCGAACCTTTTTCATTACTCAATCCATCGACTTGCATAATCCATGTCTTTGATTCGAGTCCTTCAAGCATGTACGTCAATTCATGGGCACTTGGGCCCTTAGCGTTGTCTGAGGTCTGTACTCGATGTCGAACTCTATCAGCTTAATTGCCCATTCGTCATTCTTCTGGAGACGTCTGGCTTGTGCAAAATTACTTGCATCGGGTAAGATGACAACACCATTATAGTGTGGCTTTCAAAGTAAGGATAGAGCTTCCGAGCCACATGACGAGTGCAAGGGCGAGCTTTTCAACGATGGAGTACCTTGTCTTAGCATCCAACATGGTGTGGCTCACAAAGAAAACTGGTCTTTGGATCGAATTGTCCTCTCGAACAAGGGCCGAACTCACCGCTGTCTCTAAAACTACCAAGTACAGGTATACTGGTTCGCCATCTTTTGGCTTCGATAGGATCGACAGGATCATCAAGTATCCCTTCAATTCCTAGAAAGCCAATTCGCATCATTCGTTCTACTCGAATTTCGTATTCTCTTGAGCAACTGAAAAAAGGAAGACATTTGTCAATGGATTTGGCAATGAATCGACTGAGTCCAGCGACTCGACCAGTAAGTTTCTGTATTTTTCCTTTAGTTCTAAGCAAAGGCATCAATTAAAAGGCTTTTATTTGATTTGGGTTTGCTTCGATTCCTCGCTTTTTGATAAGATACCCCAAGAACATGCCGCTCGCTACTCCAAAAGTGCACTTCTCTAGATTCAGCTTCATGCCATACTTTCGGAGAACGTCGAAGCATTTTTGCAGGTGCTGGACATGGAGATGAGCCTACAAAGACATAACCAACATGCCATTGATGTAAACTTTTATATTTTTACCTATTTGCTATTCGAACATCATATTGACAAGCCTTTGGTAAGTGGTTCCCACGTTCTTTAACTCGAACAGCATGACCTTGAAACAAAAAATCCCTTGCTCAGTTATAAAAGCAGTCTTCTCCTAGTCGTCAGGATGTAGAAGAATTTAATTGTAGCCAGAGAATGCATCGAGAAAACTTAAAATCTTATGACCGACTGTTGCGTCGACGAGTCGACCGATGTATGGCAACGGGTAACTGCCCTTTGGGCAGGCTTTGTTTAAATCGGTGAAATCGACACACATGCACCACTTCCCATTCTTCTTCTTTACGATCACCACGTTGGCGAGCCAATCGAGATACTAAATAAGACATATAAAACGCGCCTCAAGTAGTCGCCTAACTTCGTCTTTCACGACATTGTTTCATTCAATCCCAAGCTTTCTTCTCTTCCACTGGACTAGTTTATGATTTGGATCGACATTTAGTCGATGTGAGATTATACTCGGATCGATTCTAAGCATATCTACGTGGGACCATGTGAAACAATCAACGTTAGCTTTAAGAAAATCAATTATTTGGAATTTTATACCCACATCAAGCTATAACCCGATCTTCATTGTATGCCTTTCATCCAATGGGTCGATTTGGACTTCGTCAAGCTGCTCCAGAATCTATTCGACGTAGCTTTGGTTACTAGGCCCATTCTGCTGGGTCGTCTGCAATTGCTATAAAGCCTTTTTCTACTTCATAGCTGTTATGTAATAGCTCCTTGCTGCTCCTGGCTTCCTCGAATCTCCCAAATGCCTTGTTTCTTCAGAAACCTTATCGTCTGGTGGTAAGTTGAAGGGACTGCCTTTGTGGCATGTATCCAAGGCCGCCCCAGAATGATATTATATCTCGAAGGGCAATCCATGACTAGGAAACTGGTCAACTTGATCTCCCCCACTGCGTACACTAGAAGCTTGATTCTCCCAATGGTTGTTGTTGCTTCACTATTGAAACCTTCCAATGACGTTGGGGATTTTTCAACCTTTTCCTCACTGATCTCCATCTCTTTCAGTATCGAGAGGAACAATATGTTGGCGGAGTTTCCGTTATCAACTAGTATTCTATTGATCTCATAGTTTGCAATATTTAGTTTGATAACCAGGGCATCGTCATGCAGAGTATCAAGCCCAACCGCCTCGTTGCTACGAAGCAAAATAACATGCTCATAGTGTCCTTTGTCAAACGAACTGACGGTCGCTTGATTCGCTTTTCTCTAATGCGCATTCATTTGGTTGACATAATCGCCGTTGAAAAGTAAGCCTCTGCAAATGGCCCCAATTACATTCCCGATTGGTGGTGGTGATAGCGTTTTCTCATGGGCTTAATGGTCCCTTCGTCCTCTTTGCTTTTGTTGAGCCCATATATTTTCCTTCCCTACTTAGAGAGGTACTCATTTAGATGCCCTTTTTTGAGCAACTCCACGATTTTGGATCGCAACGCTTTGCAATTGATTGTCAAGTGCCTCATGTCTCGATGAAATTCGCAATTCTTTGATTGGTCATGTGAATGACTTGGGGCCATCTTATTTGGCCACCTAACATAATCTTTGCCTTCTAGCTAAGTGACTAATTCAGACGGTGATATGCTAAGTGCGTACTTTAATGGTGACAGTGCTCTAGACTCAGATCACAGCTTGAATTCTTTCCTTCTCCACTCCCTTTTTGGAGGTGTCCTCGTCCGTCCTCGTCGATCCGACTGCTACCGTTGTTTCTGACTCCACTTGTTTTGGTCTTTTGTTCTCGCGAACTCTTGCTCGCATATTTCATTTTCTTCCTCCATATCGATCCACCCTTTAGCTCTATTTAGGGCTTCTTAGATTGTTTGTGGGTAGTCAGAGCATATGTTGGAGTCCTTTCTTTAGTGCCTCTTTAGCTGTTCCATCTTCCAAGTCTAAAATCTCTGAGTGCTTTGCTAAATCTTTTGATATAAGCCCGTAGCGACTTGCCTAGGCTTTGAATGACAGACTATAAATCTTTAGTCATCTTTACTGTCTTGATATGCACCGAATACGCTTTGACAAATGAATCTGTCAAGTCTTCGAAGTTGTCGATCGATCCAATAGGCAAGTTACTAAACCATCGAAGTGCTGGACCTTTGAGTGACTACGTAAACAACTTGCACATCATCTCATCAAGAATCGAGTCCAAGATGTTCGTAGCACTGACCATGTTCTTATATTGTAGCAAGTGGTCTTTTGGATCAAAGGTTCCATCGAATCTAACAAACACCAGGCTTGCATACTTCGGTGGTACAACTGTAGTGATTCTCCTCAAGAGTAGAGTATCTTGAATGTTCTTCGAGATGTCATCCAATGCTGGTGTCTTGCTTGTCGCTTTCGAAACATTCTGATCAATTTTCTCTTCTATGAGTTAGAATTCTGCTCGAGCATCTCTTTCATCATTAATTGGATTGATTCAGGGGTCAACAGAGTGACAACTGGTGCTTCTTTTGATCGAGCGGTCGGTTCTATCCTTTTGTTTCTTTCAATTGCATCGTTGCTTCGATTGAATTCCACACGAGTACTTGTTGCCGTTGTAGTAGTGGTTTTTGCAGGAGTTATTGCGACAATAAAAGCTACTGATGTTATTGCTGGTGCTAGAGTCAAGGGCATATACAGGGGCTGCATTCTCCCAATTGGGCTGTTGGGCTGCTGTGTTCATGGCTATGGCGTTTGCAATTGCCATTGTGCCGTTGACGATACTAGGAGTGTTGAATATCCGTAGTACGGATAATAGTAGGATTGTGAAGCAATCTGGGAGTTTTGATAACTAATTTGGCTTCTCAAAGCCAAATTCTCGTTGGTGAGTTGCTCCAATCTTCTGTTGCACTCTTGAAAATGAGCTATATGCTCTTGAAGCATTTTCTTCAGTGCTTTAACTTCTACTGCAAGGACTTCCACTTGCTGGTTGTCCCGAGGAACTTATTCAGTCTCTTCGATTCTGGTTTCAAGAGTATGCTGATTGTCGATGTTGTCAACCATTTGAATCCAAGCCTAAAATCCTGGAGTTGATGACTTGAAGGCCCCACGGTGGACGCCAAACTATAGATGGTAGATTTACAATCAAATGTTAAAAATTCTAGATTGGGTTGTTTAAGGAACTTGGGCCCTCAAATCATTGTTAAATGGACCTGTTAGCTCAAGTCAATGTGCTAAATTGGAGTGAAATCAATAAAATAATGCTGAAACAAGAATAACACACGAGATTTATACTGGTTCACTCTGTTAATGAAGAGCTACGTCCACTGTAATTCACTAAAATGTTCAAGGTACAGATTACAGGAGAAGAAAAAGAGATGAGAAAGCAAATGGGTAGAGATTCTCTATCTATTTCTGTATATTGTACAATGAAACTATCATCCCCTTATATAAAGTGTGAGAAAGAAACGTGACTCCCAACCGTCTAGCGGAGTGGGAGAACGCATTGTAAGTAACTGCAATAGTGGGACATGCGTCGATTGGAAATAAGTTGTTAGAATCATGCCTCGTCCACGTTTCAGTCCATGAGTAAACATGTTACAACCGCTAGTTTGTGCTAATAACCGTCAACCCGTGGCAATCGATCCGGTCGACCTAAGAAGGTAATTGAACCAAACGAACCAAACGAATCGTCAATTCGATTGGACTTCATTAAGTTGATTTTATTCGATCTATTCGATTAGTTTCAGCATTAGACCGATTGAGCTTGTCAACAATTTAGGCCTGACTAAATTGCACCCCAACAAATGTGCAAGTGTGTGTTTGTGTTGTTGTTACGGAGGACATGCATGGAATTGAAAAAGCCAACTGTAATGCAATTGCCAATTGCAAGCTAGTGAGTGGGTAGTAGATATATATATAGAGAGAGCTTAGCTAGGTGATGCATGTATACATATCGAATGCTTATAAATGCTTATAAATCGAGAGTTGAGAGTTATGAGAGATCGCTTTCTCTTGAGTAGTTAATTTATTTATATAAGTAGCAGAGACAGCTAGCTATACGCGTTGTTAATTAATGTTAATTTGTTATAGCCAAGCTAGGCATTAATTGATGCTTGTGGCTAATATTCTACTCTTTATACTCTAGACTGATCTATAGTCGTGCTTGCTTCATTTTCATGTAACTTGTATTTATTGTTCCACCTTCCTTTTCCTCTTTATTTATTTACTTCTTATATTATAACTTCTTTCTTTCGTGTCTGTGATTCTCCCATTATTAGTTAATGCAATGCTTTTCCAGAAATTCTCAAATCCAACAACCCAACTAATCAACAGTTCTAATGAACCTCTTCAATTTCGGAAAATCCTTTTCAGTCTTACAGGTTAAATGCTTGGTACTTATAAAATAGTAGACTACATCCGGCTATTTTGTGAGTAGCGGAGACGGGATCAAATAGGAGCGCTCTTAAATTCCTATTATTAAGTTCTCACAACTCTTCTCTTCTCTTCTCTATATTCTTTTCTCCTGACGTTACAGTTTACACATTAAGGAAATTAACAGATTTTAGTTATTACTTGAACTGGGCAAAGCGGTAGTTTTCCTTTTACTGAAATTTTGGGATCTGGTGCTTTCAAATTGAATTTTATTATAAGTATAGCAAATCTGGCATTTATTTTTCTACAATAGTATATAAATTTATAATATAATATTCTGGGTTCTCAGAAACATTAATATAATATATAAAGTATTCACTGATCTCTCACGGTCACAGTGGCAGATATTGGTAATTGGGAGGTTTTTTTGCAGCTATATATATATATATATATATATATATATATATTGAAAAAGGAATTTCAAATGTGTTTGCTGAAACAAAAACAATAGAGTGTGTTGATTTGTTAGTTTGTCGGTGACTCGTGCGCTTTTCTTTCAATGTTTTTACAGATCTCGTGGCTCTCAAAAGACACCTGTTGCAGTTGCATTTCATTTCATCAGCTTTCCTTCCTCCGCCATTTTCTCTTTGTATAAACACATACAAAGAACTTGAACTTCAACATTCAACTTCTTATTGCATTGCATGTTTACGTAATATATAATAATACTGCATTGGCCACAATCTTTGATGTTGTTGATATTATTATTCTACCATATATATGTATATATATATGGTACTACTACTACTTAAGTAGTAATTTAGTTTCTTCCTCTTTGGCAACTGACAAATTGAGATTGAGATTCCCCTGCGTTGCCTGCAAAAAAGGTTGAGATTTGAGAGAGTTGGCTTTTTATTTGATGTGGAACAACATTTGCTCTAAACTAAACAAATACAAGGACAAGACATGCTGATCTGCTCTGATGACTCTGATCACAATGATACCTTTTTCGAGTCGTTGGATCGCTTCAAGTCGAGCTTCTTGCAAGATCAGAAGGAGTTGAGTTGTAGTAATAGTTGAAACAGTAGCAGCAAGTCCAAGCATGAAATTTGGGTTAATGAGCCTACTATTAGTGTTGAAGAAAGAAGGCACAATTTCCTACAATGGGTTTTGCTGAATTTGCTGCTACAAAGATGATAAACAATACTTCAATGTCCGACTCTGATATACAAAAGGGATTGGATAATTTGGACAGACTCAAGGAGGAGAACAATGGAGCTATTTCGGAAGCAGCTCTGGAATATTGCTATTCAAGGAAAGAGGGTGGCGACGGAAATTTTGATGGCTGGTGAATGTAATCATCGCTTCCAATACAAAGACCAGAATGCAAATTTAGCCCAACAGACTGCTGCATCTTCACATAGAGAAGTATGTTGTCGAAATCTTCGTCATGCTACAAAGAAAATGAGCAGCAGTTGGTGGAAGCACTTTGTACACTGGGGGAAGAAAAAACGCAGTAGAGTTGCCTCTGAAGAATCAAAACCTCAAGGAGGCAGAGCTAATAAAATAAAGGTGTTGCAGAAGAAGAAGAGGTGTTTAGAGCTCACTGCACCATACATTGGACAAGAATTTCATGCACACAAAGGCTTTATTTGGACTATGAAGTTCAGTCCAGATAGTCAATCTCTTGCAAGTGGTGGCGAAGATGGGGTTGTACGGGTGTGGCTTGTGAGGGCGGTGGATGCTAACTCATCTGACTACTTAACAGCCGAAGAAAACTACTTTTGTAGAAAACTCAATGAGAGAAAATTCAGTGATTTTCAACAAAAACTCCCTATCCATGCCTTCGTTATATTTCCTGATAAGATTTGTCATATTGAAGAATCTCCAATTCAGGAGTTTCACGGCTATTCCAGCGACGTCTTAGACCTGGCTTGGTCTGATTCAAATGCGAGTAATTTGGTCAGAAAGTTTTATCAGTATTTTTGCTACTCACCAAAATAACATCATGCCGTGTTTTGTTAAATGTAAAATTTGATATGAACCTAACTTCTTTTGCAGTGTATTCTTTCATCCTCCAAGGATAAAACTGTTTGACTTTGGCGATTGGGTTGTGATGACAGTCTTAATGTTTTCGGCCACAAATAATTGTGGTAAAGATATTCTTTCTTGTTTTCTTATCATTTTTCCAATACCATCATAAGGTTTCTTGCTTTCTTAAAAATGTTTCCGAAGAATTTAAGTGATTTTGTTATTCTGAAATCTATATCTTTTCTTTTTCTTCCCCTAATTTGATTAGTGACATGCATTCATTTCAACCCTGTGGACAACAATTACTTCATCAGTGGCTCCGTAGATGGAAAAGTTCGAATTTGGGGATTGTCTGAGAAGCGAGTTGTGGATTGGACTGATGTCCGAGATGTAATAACCGCTATACATTACCAAACAGATGGACGAGTATGAATTTGTAAACTGCTAAGTGAATTTTATGCACTGCAAGGAATATCAATTCACATTCCTAGCTATATGATCCTTGTATGCAAGCAGGGCTTCATAGTTGGCTCCATTACAGGCACTTGCCGTTCCTACAAAGTGTCAGGTACTTTTGTCGAATTTTCCAAGTTTGTTTCTTCTTGAGTTTTGTATAACAAGTAATCCTCATATATAGTGAAAGTGCCTAAAGTTTTTTTTTTTTTTTGGTTGCGGTGCAGGCGAAGGTCCTGTATTGGATGCACAGATTATATTTGGAGCAGAAAGAAAACTGCAGGCAATAAAATCACTGGCGTCAAGGTTTCTACACTGATGCTCTTGCTAGTTTTGTGTTGACAACTACAATTACCATATAACTAACTACTTTTCATGTATTGCGTCTCTGACACATTTGTAATTCTCATAGAAATCCATTTTTCTTGTTTGTCCTGTTGCAGTTCCCTCAAGGGAAATCTCAAAGAGTCATGATTTCGTCAGAAGACTTGAAACTTCGCATATTTGATGGTGCTGATCTCAGTCTAATGTACAAATACAAAGGTAAGAATCTTAGATCAGAAAGAGACCCTTTTTTTTTTTTTTTTACCAAGAAAGATTATTTCAAATTTGTGTTACTATAACATCAAATGTGGAATCATGCCGACAACTTCTTTGTAATAGCTTTTTTTTTTTTTTTTGGTTGGTGAATTACTGCAATACCAAAAGAAAAATAACCTCTAGCACTCCAGCAGTAGAATATGTTTCGACAGCACATGGTGTTTCTCTTAGGAACGTCAAACTTTTACTTGAATTATAAATTATCTTAAGAAAGCAACAAAACATTGTACCTCATTCACAATTACATATCCATCTAGAACATACATTGCATCTAACTTTCCCGAGGAGATCATAAAGTTTATGGCAAAACGGTTTTGCTAATTTCAATAATCCTTTACGGCTGTAATATCTTTGTTTTGATATCACTTGCAACTTGGAGTTAACAAAACTTTCACGTTTTTTCTTTCGTCGCTAGCTATAACTGATAATCCATGATCCTTTTGGCCTTTTAACTTTTTTTAAAAAAAAAATTTGGGCACATGCAGTGAATCTATATTTTTCCAAATAAAGCAATTAGGACAGAATTAGTTTTAGTTTTGGCTGCATTTCCCCACAATTAGCAAAACTAGTGTTCAATTCTATATTAGTCCTTGATCTTCTTCTTATGTCAGGTCTTCCAAAGTCAGGAAGTCAGATATCAGCTTCATTTACTTCTACCGAGAGACATATGGCCTCCGTTGGAGAGGACTCTCGTGTTTACGTCTGGAACCATGACGCCTTGTCTGTCCGTTGAGAATTTCTTTCATGAAGGCATTTCTGTTGCCATACCATGGTCAGGAACGGAAACAGAACAAGAAAGCTCAAGTAATGCTAGTTCCATACGGGCACAGGAACACTGGGAAGCCGCTTCCTGGATCACAGAGTTGGAATGTTTTCCTCTTGGTAGCTGGTTCTACATGGATGGCGCATGCAGGGGGTCCGTAACTTGGCGTGAGGAGAAGCTTCCTCTGTGGGAAGTACCAACTACCGAAGACCAATATCATAAGTACACCTCAGCCATATCGGAGACATGGGGGCTTGTGATCGTGGCAGCTGGATTGGATGGAACAATCAGGACATTCCACAACTGCGGATTGGCCGTCAGTCTCTAACAAATGGATGTCATCTAGTTCTCGATGCTTCTCGCACTTTTTGATCTTATTGGTCATCATGTATTTAGTAGGTAAGCAGAATCAGTGGCTCGGTTGGGAAGAGATGGTGAGGGTTATAGGTGTTTCAATGTCGAGGTTATTTTTGGTTAAAACACACTCAAGACTTTTGTGGCACACAACTCCTTTTTCTTGTGTTCATAATGTTGTACATGATCGTACTTGTCCTTGTAATTTTGTCTGTCTGGTCCTGCCAAGGAGTTAGGACTGGACTGCAATTTTGGGTTTTGTTTTGTTTTGTTTTTTCTTTGCTCCCTTTTGTGAATAATGTAAGACTTTAATGTACATGACAATATAAAAAAGAAAAATATTTAAAAAATGTTGTCCTTTTGGTTGATTTATGTGAGCTTTGCTAGCTGACCCCTGGTCGTTAGATTAATTTGTCACTACTAATAAGGTGTTCAAGAAACGTTCATTTGGTTTCCAAGGAATCACTTCTCTGGCCACAAAAGTCTCTTGAAAAACAAGGTAGGCATGGAAGAAATATGCCAAGCCTTTTAGAAAGAAAAAATTTCGACCAACACGCCCTAGAAATTCAACTGATAATGCAGCACCCACAATAAGAAGAGAAGTAAAAGAATTTATAGAGAAGAGATAGTAAATTACTTAATAGATAAACATGAAGTAAAACAACTGGGATCTTTTAGCTCCATTTGGAATATAGATGAATGAATGAATGAATAATTTATGTATGTACATATATATAATGCTGCTGAAGCCTCAACATGTCATGCGCTACTCATCCTCCATCGTTTTCGTCTTTGACTTCCCGGCTTCGCTGGTTGAAATGTGAAGTCGATGTGCAAGACGCTTGGGAGTGCGTGTTTCTCGGTCAAATGCCCTCACACAAACAAAACCTGCATAGATTGATACACTTCCTTTTAATTTTTCTTCTTCTTCTTCTTCTTTTTATAAAGTTTCTTAATTTTTTGCGTTCTATTTTCCTTAATTTCCTACATTCTATCTTCTTTTCTTGCAAAAGTTTGTGTTTGTATTCTAAAGGATACGTCCTATAACATTGTGGTGTTAATGGTACAATACAAGAAGAAGATTGGTTCTGATGAAACTTGCAAGGTATACTTTTGGACAAGTGCAAATTAAGTAATTTTGGTTGGGAACTTGGAACTACATACCTTTCCAAAAGCAGTACTGGATTTCTTCGGTTGTCAAACCTGCATTGATATGGGAACAGATTTTTAGAAATTCTCCCCCCTTATTTATGGTTTTGTGCATATCTATGTGCACTAATATTATTGCCATGTGTTGTGAACTAGACGCTCTAATTCTACCGACAGCAAAAAATCATAAAAGAAAATTTCACAAGAAAAGAACACACAAAATTTATAATAGTTCACTCTCAATGTGAAAGCTACGTCCACTTTCAACCGTTGCAGAATAATTCACTATGTACAAGAAAAAATTACGAACCACTCTCTCTAAGTTCTTTTCTCTAGCTTTTCTTAATTTTTTTAGTTACACAAATAAGCCCTAGCCTATCCTATGTACAAAAATACACAACAAAAAAAGGTTAGTTTCCCAAAAAATTAAAACTGAGTCGCAACTGAGTGTTGCGGCCTCAATTTCCTAGCACCACAGCCCTAGACCTTGCATAGAGTGTTTGGAAGGGGTGGTGAGAACTGTTGGTTATAACCACTTTTACTGTAACATGTGAGACATTTACACTGTAGCGATTTTTTTTTTTTTTTTGTTACTGTAACATGTGAGAGCTTTACACTGTTTATAACTAAAAAAGTGGTGAGAATCACTTTTGCCAAACAAGGGGGTATGCTCTAAGTCCTAGCTGCAACGCCGAGCTCACATTTCTAAATTTATAGTGGTTTACTCTCAACATGAGAGTTACATCCACTTTTAGCTACTGCAGAAATAACTCACTATGATGATGAAAAAGCTTACAAGAAAAAATTAAAGTTGAATAGCAACTAAGCGCCGTAGCCTCAACTTCCTAGCACTGCGGTCTAAATTTATAGTGGTCTACTCTCTCAACGTGAGAGCTACATCCACTTTCAGCCGCTGCAGGAATAATTCATTATGATGATGAAAAAGTTTACAAGAAAAAATTGCATACCACTCTCTCTCTAAGTTTTTCTCTAGCCTCTCTAAACTTTTTGAGTTACACAAATAAGTTTTGCCATCTCCTATTTATAAAAGTACACAAAAGAAGAAGTTAGTTTCCCAAAAAATTAAAAAGCTAAATCGTGACTGAGTGCCATGGCCTCAACTTCCCAACGCCATGGTGCCAACATCCAAGTCCTAAAGCTATAGTGCCGAGCTCACCACCTTAAATTTATAGTGGTTTATTCTCAACGTAAGAGTTACATCAACTTACAAAGAAGTTTATAAGAGAAAATTACATGCCACTCCCTCTTAGTTTTTCTCCAAGTCTCACTGAATTTTTTGAGTTACCCAAATAAGCCCTAGCATCTCCTATTTATAGATGTACACAAAAGAAGAGGTTAGTTTTCCAAAAATAAAAGCCAAATCAGGACTGGGCGTCACGGCCTTAACTTCCCAATGCCAAGGTGCTAGACCCATCAAGCGTTAGGGAAATTCCTCGACTCAACGCCGTGGCATCAGCTCTCTGCCGCTCTCATGTGTGCAAGATGCGGCGCTACCTGTTCTTCTATCTTCCTTTTCAAAATTTTAGTCCGAGGGCTTTAACCCCAACATCCCTTGAAAGGGAGGCTTCTTGCCCCCCTTCCAACCCCCACTACGACCTTGCCAAGAAGGTTGATCCCCGTAATCCTCTACATAGGGTGATAATCATCAAGGCATCAAATTACACTGCACACTTCTTAACACCCTGATCCATAACCTTAACGACTTGACAATAATGTATTTTACTTACTTTTTAATAATTTATATCATGCAATTAGGGATTGTTTATTTACCTCTAAAAATTGAAGTTGTCGAGGTGCCAAAGTAAGCAATTCGCCGTGGTAGATTCCATAGCCATTCTCTAGGAACATCAATTGGATGTTCACTAGATTTATGGTCAGCAAATACCTGCATGAGAATCATAATTTTCCAGCTCAGTGGCCTTTTCCACCAACTTAGAGACAGAGAATTTTGAATAAATTTACCTCATTGACTTGGAAATATGTTCCATTCAGTGGAAAGCTTCCTCTCATTGCGGTTCGACATGGTATCTATTCAAACATTGTTTTTTAAATGTTATCATTTTGCATATTAATTTTAAAAATGAACTTAAATTGCATTAGGGTAGATTTTTTCTATTATTATTTTTTTTAATTTTAACTCACCAAAATTGTTCCTCGTACTGTATTAGACCTTTTTTCTCTAAAAATGTTGCATGCTGAGCATGTTTCCTCATTGCAGGGGCTTCCAAACTCATTAGAACTGCATAATTTCTCAGATGGTTGGGATGAGCTTCCGGTTTCACCTTGTACCAAAATTTGACACGAAAAAAAAAAACATGATTACCTAACTCATACAGTCATGACATCCCATTTTCCTGACGAGAAGTGCTCCTCAAAGACTTTCAAGTGATTTATCGAAAAAATAAACAAACGAGGGAAAAAAAAGTGGTTATGGATTATTTAGTACTTTGTTTATAATGCTACATGTATGTATGTATGTATGTTCTTTTAAGCCATGTTGTACCTGGTGTCCATATAGCAAGAAGGTATGGACATGGATCATCAGGCTCTCGTCTGTCAAGCTGCAAAAAATTTGTATGATTAGAGACCACGTTAAAAGAAATAATATAGAGACAGACAGCTTCATTCTACAAAGAGGAATGATTTACCTCATCTAAAAGATGATGTGAATCTGGAAGTTCATATCTGCATGAAATTGACAAGTACAATGCAATTGTTAGGACTTCTTGACCACTGTTATATTGAGACTTCTTTTTCATTTTCTTAATATATGCGAGTAAGTTGTTCTAAGATCTTTGTGGGCTACGCTGAAAGGTTCACTTACACTAGGTGCTTCGTCCTTAAGCGACTAACATGCTTCAGTTTGGCAACAGGCCAACTAGTAACTTCTGGTGCCAAAGCAACTAGAGCTCTTGATTCTTCATTATCTTGAAGTGTCATGTCCTTTATTTCCGTGCAGAGGCGTTCTACATTAGCAGTGAACTCTCCGCCGCCAAGTCTTATTGTGGGAATTTCATTGGGATCATCTTCAACAACATAATCCTCGATGTCTCTTTGTAATAATTCCATATCCAGAGGCTTCGGGGAGGCAGGCTCTTCGATGATAGGTTCACAATTTTCTGTTCGATATTCTGATCCTAAAGATAGCTCAGGTTCGAGAAGGGATGGTGTTACTTCTCTTATATCCAGACCAGGACTATTAACGGCCACTGATGAATCCGTTGAACTTGCTTCGTTGCCTTTCTTTGCTGGCCCTGGTAAAGCACGTCTTGCACTGCAGCAAAAATATACATCAAAATTATTTCATCTCTAGCAAGGACAATATGGGAATTTTCTTTATGGGAATCATAGCTCTATTTTAAAAGGTTTAAGCAATTAAGGTTCAATATATATCGGCCTGTTTGGCCAATTCGATTTAAAGATGATTTACCATTTTGAAAAACAAAAATCATTCTGTAAAAGCAAGTGTCAACGTGTTTGGGTAATGTTTTATGAGAACACTCATTAAAAACAAAGTTACAAAAGAATAGAAAAGTCAGAAAACAACATTTTGTTATTTCCAACTTTTTTTTTCTATAAACAATTCTTAATATGAAGTGAATTTTATTCACAAATTATATAAACAATTTGCAAATTCAGGATTAGACCGGTACCGACGCCAAGGTCAGGACTACTGGTTGGGACAGTGTTGGGACCGGTGCTGCAGTTGGCTCAGCCTAATCCCAGCACCGGCCTAATCTATTAAAAAAAATGAAAATTATCTATCCAAACAATTTTTTTTTTTGGTTATTTAAATTGTGTACTTAGAAAAACCTTTACCAAAAACCCTTTGTTCTCTAAATTAACTAACAGTTTTTCTTCTCATTTTTGAAAACATGGTCACACCACCCTTTTTTTATGATCATTCCAAACAACTTCTTCAGTACTTATTATATCAATTTTTTTTTTTAGTGTCTTAAACGTTGATTTGAAGAACTATCTTAGAAATGAAATTGACCAACAGACAATACATACCTCGCATATGCACCAGCAAAATGCCTGCAGTCCCCTTTCATTGGACAAGAATTGCAGTTTGGATTTCTCTTTGTACAATAAACCTGCAAAAAGTTTTTCAAGTTCTAATCTAACGTTTTAAAGTTTTTATGCTTGAGAGGAATATTTAAATAGAGCTTGATTTTGTACCTTTCCAAATGTTATCAGCTGATAATGTAGTTCATATCTGTATTTCAAATAAAGGAAAAAAATGGAATGAAAATTAGTTTAGAATGTTTTAAGATATATTATTGATATGTTTTAAGTAACAGTCACATATATCAAATGCACTAAATATTCGTAAAACAGAAATAGATCTTATGGGAGAATTTCAAATTACAGAGTTTTCTGGTCCAAGGTACTCAGTCGTGGCCAGAGATATTTCTGGATTGAATCCATTATTGGATACCTGCATGAAAAGTGAGATAAAGTTTCAGTCTCGGTGGAAATAATATCATGCCTCTTCAAGTCTATTCTTTATACTTACTGTTGTAACAGATGTATGTGAAGCTCTTCAGGCAATGGCTCAAGAGGAACCCACCCTAGACGAATTGCGATTCGCCCGACATTTGTGTCCACCTGAAGAAACAAATGAACAACGAATTAATAGGGTGTTTGGAAGGTGGTGGAAACCAATGGTGAGAACCACTTCTGTAGCAATTTTTTTTATTGTTACTGTAGCATGTGAGAGCTTTTTACTGTTTATAACTGATTTTGTGGTGGGAACCGCAGTTCCCACCACTTTGCCAAACACCCCCCTAAGTATACAAATGCACAAACCAAACATATTGTAAGTGATGGATATTCAGGTACACCATACCGGGAAAGCTACATGCTGAAGGCCAAGAAGCCGTATACACTCCACGCTCTTTAGACCGAGTCCATTAAATTCTAAAAGATAGTCTCTGAAAGAAAAAAAAAAATATATATATATATATATATTCAATAAATAAGCATGACAAGTTTAGCACAACTAAAGTGGAATGCTCACACCCAGTACAGACTTTTCAAGCTAAAAGTTATCCTTATGCTTACTTCACTTTGTCAGGAGGGGCATGTCTTAACCATTCAAGGTCAATATTATTATGTAGTTGAACTACTCGATCCAAAAACTCCTGCAAAATTTTATTACCAGATAAATCACCAAAGGAAAAATTTCTCTTTAAAATCCCTAAATATTTAGTGTCTAATACCTTGATTCGATCTGCAATGATATTATGCTGGCCGCGAGCTTTTATAGCATCCGCAATCTCACTAGCGTCAGCACGCCTAACAGCCTCCCAGTCAACAGAATCCTTGTGGTCATTGTTCTTTTCTCCATTTATATGCCATTTCCTCCTCAGTTCATCCCAATCATGTTCATTTTCTTTCATTTTTGCCTCTTTATTTTTCTTTCCCGCTGTCTTTTCTCTCCTTTTAGGCAATTGTTCTATTGACTTCCAATCTTTCTCTTTTTCTGAGGTGTCATCAAATTTGAAGTTTGAGACTGAAACCAAACATGTGTTGCTCAATAATGAATGTGGGCCAAATGGTGTTGTGTCTTGAGTTTTTGGTGTAACATCCTCTATGTTGCTTGCATCTTTTGTTGTGCTTTCCACTGAGAGTAGTTGTGAACCTACTAAATGATTTTCTGGTGAAGTAAAGTTTGTATTTCTTCCAATTAATTCTTGGATGTCAATTGTATTACAGTCCCCATGTTTAGTTGGTTGAGATGGGAATTTAGCGGCAAGGGACATAAAGGCGGAGCTGTAGGGAACAAGAGTAGACAATTATATAAACAACTTTATGATCTATACATATGACTAAAAATAAAAATAAAAAAAAATTCCTTCAAACATTACCTCGAAAGATTGTCTGATACATTTTGAGTCAAAAAAACTCCAACTACAGAGTCTACTACAGAACCTTTCCATGGTGAAAACCGCCTATCCCCTGCTCAGATAAAAACGTTGCTTATAGACAACGCATACACTCTATGCAATCATAATCTTTCTTGGTTATGAAGCAAATAACATATACACAAAAGAGTTAATTATTTGTTTTCCTATTACTGGTAAGGTTTATAGAAATATACCTTGAATTACATGCATGCAAGCAGTAAATGCTTGAATGCGACCGTGAAACAAGTTTCTTTCATTCTCCAACCTTTTCTTTGTTTCTTCATCCACACTGCTAATGCTTTTCAATTGCAGCCTCCAAGCTTTGATATCCTCGGCGTAAATCTCAAGCGCAGCATTTTTCTTTGTTTTCTTGATGACAGAAAGTTGTCCCTGCTGAAGAGGAACAAGAATGCCATTCTCGGCACAAGTTACATCTAAATTCTCGTTTTGGTTGTTTCCTTTAAGTCCTTGATATGGACCTATCATGTCATGCCCGCTATGAGCAAACTTTTGTGCATAATCGTTGTTTGGACGTATGGAAATCTGGGACATGGCGTTGATGCCCACTTCACTTAGATCTGCATTTGATTACAAAATAAACAAAGTGTTATATTTCTTCATATTTGATGTGAAGGAAAAAAAAAGACGAAAGTCAAAGAATAGTACCTCTTGATTGGGCGGTCATCACGGGAAACTCACGCTCTAGAAGATTTCCTCCCCTTTTTCCATCTCGAAGATTTGGATAAAAAAAAGTTGGTTCCATTTCAATACAACTTCTCATCATTCCCTCTGCAGTGGCTACAAACAAGAACATATGTTTGAAGTTCTTGAACTAATTTGGAACTGATTCCAGTACATGAGCTTCTTGAAGAGAAAATGTACATCATGACTAAAAAGAAAAAAAAAAAAAAACTATGTTTCAAAATATAATGCGCTTGTTCTTACCATTAAAAAATTCCAATTACCAAAAAAAAAAAAAAAAGAAAGATATCACACCATTTTTTTCCTTAAAAAAGAAAGTAGAATTGCTGATTATTAAAGGGAATTACCACTTAATTTGGGGGTGGTGAATGAAAAATTCTGAGGTTGTGGTGGAATTCGTTCACTGTGGCTGCTTTGGAACTCTAAATTAGAAACAATTGTAGGAAAAGACCCAGTTGAGCTCTCGGCTATCAACCCTCGTACATCTTCAAAGGCAAAAAAAAAAAAAAAAAGTTATCCATATAAACTTGTTAAAATAATAAACTTATTTGCATTGAAGAGACGTGTGCTTCTACTCCAGGAGAAAAGAAAACATAAGTACCTTTTGATTTGACGTCAAGGTGAATGCTTTCCTGACTTGTATTAATGTTGTTAATCTCCGAGTTGACAGTGGAAGTTACCAATTCTGTGTTCTCTTCTGTAATCATTCCTTCGTTCCCAGTAACAGAGAAAGCATCCTTTTTCATTTCACGAGGCCGAGGCTCCCAACAACTCTTGGTTTCTTGTCTTTCAAGAACTGGCATTTTAGTTAATACATTGAAGTCGTTTCTAGGAATACACCCCTTTGATCTCTTCTTTTTTTTATTAACCACTGATGGCAGGTTGTCGATTAGAGCTCTTGTGTTTGCGTTGATTATAGGATTAGTATTAGTATTACTGTTTCCGAGCTTCAAGTTTTTCCTTTGACTGTTCATCTCAAATCGTCTCATAATCCTTTTTCTCTTGCAGACGCTTGGAAAATTTGGGCTCATCTTCATGAGACAGTCGGTATTCTGCATAAAATTGTCTTGGCAACCTGTTTTCTTGCTTTGCAAGATAGAAGGAGTAAGCTTGGGTTGTTGCAGAAGAGCAGTATTTGTTTGTTGCTCTTCTGAGTTATTTTCCATGTCAAAGATTAGTCGTCGCCTGCACGACTCAGCGGGGTGAGTTCTGCTCTCCACGTTAATGATCATGACTTGGTTTTGGTTTTTTTTGGATGAAACACGCTTTGGCGTTAGCGGTTCGAGTGAAGCATCGGCAGGCTTTGAGGGTTTGGGCGTCTGCTGTTTCGGCCTGCCTTGACCAATGACCTTCGGCCGATACATCTTCTTTTTGGGCTCCTTGTGTGGGCTTTTGTTCAAGTCAATGTGGTGCTGTGCTCTTCTTTTCTTAGAATTAGAATTAGTCTTCAAAGGAGGCGTTGATGGCAAATTGCCAACAGTAATATGGCTTGTTTGATCATTGCAAAACTCGTTGTGTTTATTTGTAAATTTAGAGACAACGTTGATCTCCTCTTTCTCCTTTTCCTGACTTTTTTCACATGCTATAAATATAGAAACAAAATTATATCAGAATAATTATATTTAAATTATGACCCTTGGTTATTATTATGACGATGAGGAATAAGAAAGAAGAGGACTCACGCGTTGCAAAATTGGGAGATGCTGACGCTGACGCTGATGCTGTTGCTGTTGCTGCTGCAGTTGCATGCAATGCTCGAGTCTTAGCAGAGGCACTAGAAGTGAAGACATTAATATTGTCATTATCGATGTTGTTGTTGGAAAAGTGAGAGTCAGAGTCAGAGCCTTGTTCTTCTTTTTCTTTTCCTTTATAAATAATAAAATGTTCTTCTTCGGCGTCGGCGGCAGTTTCCCAAACACTTTTGCTCAAATCCGGCAAGTGTGGGTGCGAGTGTGAAACCATAAAATCGATTGTAATACTGGAATTATCAATCTTCTTCTTCTGGTTGTTATTTTGATTCTCGAAACCGAAAGGCTTTCTTCTTCTCACATATGTTCTGGTTGGGGTGTTTGGAATTGCGTTTTCCATACCTTCTTTGCGTTTTTCTCCTTCTCCTCCTTCCATGAAAACAAGATACATAAAGGGCATACTTTAACAAAACAGGAAACGTCGCTGATTCCCTACTAATTCCATATCAATTAATTCAAAATAAATCAAATTCAAAGTGGAAATTTACAAACAAGATATTATATTCTGATTTTATCTCCATTTGAAAAAAAAAAAAAAAACCGAATATTTTTATATTTTTATTTTAAGTTAAATACAAATTTTCCTCATAAAACTGAGTTTCATTAGTAAAGACATATATCTTTATATATAAAATAACTAAAGCGATTTTTTTTTTTTTTTTTTTTTGTTTACAACTTAAAAAAAAAAAAAAAAAAAAAAAAAAAAAAAAAAAAACTTAAAAGGGAGGAGGAAGGGCAAATATAGCGACACTTTTCTGTTTACAACTTAAAATACAAACCGTTAAAAAAAATTAAAAGGACAAGAAGGGGAAATTATAGTTAACAGAATACTACTTGTAGAGCCAACAATTAGTGGCAATAGCGTCATTAGGTTCGAAAAGATATGTAGGTTTTTCTGGCTCTTTTATCTTTTTCCTCCCCTACTAGATTTAGGTGTTCTAGTACTAAGCTTATGTGGGGCCGTGGTCTCACGCACTTTAAGTTGAATACTGTATTGGTAGGTGTAATTCTTCCCGTTTAAAATCAACAAGAAGATGCAAACCACATTTAAACACTTAAAAAGAGGAGTATCCAACACTTAAACATTTGACTATACACCTATTATAATAGTTCATTATCATAAGAATTATTAAGGTAGCAATTCAATAAAATAAGGCATATTTGTTTAATATATATAGGACAGGTTTTAAATCCACCATCATTTTTCATCTGATATTGAGGTGGAGTACTAAGCTAGCCAACTATATAACAAACGTGAAGTAGAAATTAGGTAAGCCATTGATGATTTCATATTGATAAGGTTAGGAAGCTAAATCAAAGGCTAATATTAGTGTGACACCGGTTATTTTTCTAACAGATTTATGGTAATTAAATTAATTATTAGTGTACCAATTAAAATTTATTTTATCTAAAATCTATTTCATGCTATATATTTCTACTTATTTTTAAATTTTTTAAAATTTTTTATATTTATTAGTATATTTACCTAAATGCCCTCAAAACTTTTAATTAATTACGAAAATTTCATTTGGTATTATGTGAACTAAAGTCTCCGGAGGAGACTCATTAACCACTTGCCTCCCTCAATTATTTTCTCTCTCTCTTTCTCTCGTGTCTCTCCCTGCTTCTCTCTTTTCCTTCTTTTCTTTTTCTTTCTTTTCTTCTTCTTCTTTTCTTCTCCCACGGTGAGATAAACTAGAGAGAATCAAAAGCAAACCTCAAGCTGTCCTTTCACAAAAACCATAGATAATCACTCACAAACCCAAGATTGAAGAGGCTTAAACATTTTCAAGATTAGAATCACTGATTTAAGCTAAGTTTTTGAGGTTAGATTTCTAAAACTTTAATCTTGGTTCTAAGTTGTATTTTGCTATAAAAATTTAGAGAAATATGTTTTTGATATTTGTGGGTAATTATATAACGTTTTTGAAGCTAGACTTACATAGATCTTTGTTTAAAATGAGTTTTTGAGCTAGTTTTGAAAAGTTTTGATTTTTGGATTAGATTTGTTTGTTGAGCATTAAAATGTTGAAAAGAATGATCTATATGTGTTTAAATGTGTTAATTCATGGTTTTTATGGATTTTCTACACCCTAAAAATTGTTAAAAAGGATCGGATTAAGTTTTAAAGTTTGAAAACTTTGAAAATAGAAACTGAAATTCCCAGAAGTTGTTCTGTCGACAGGCCAATCTTTTCAATTAACAGGTTCGGCATGTCAAACACCATGAATCGGCATGCTGAACACTGTTTAGCTCGACTGGTCGAACATCAGTAGACTGATGAACAGTATCAACAGGTCGATGAATACTAACCGACAGGCTGACAAAGAGTCCAAAAATAGCTGTTTGGTTTGGAAGGCCAGAAATAGTTGATCGATAAGCCGATCAAGCATTCCAAACACACTTGTTTTACACCGTTTTGTGTTACAAAATGTTCCAAGGATTTCATGTAAATGATTATGGCACATTAATAAGAATAAATGATAAATTGGTATGATTAGGGATTAGGAATTTAGTTAAAGTATGGTTATTTTATACATTATAGGATGACGGAGTACTTGGAGCTTACGTGGTGAGCTTGTTATTATGAGTTGGAAGTTATCAGCATAGTAATTAGCCAAGAGGTAGGATTTCTATTACTCTTCTTTTATGAGTTTTTGTGGGATTAAAATGTGACGAACCGCCTTTTCGGCCATCACTTAACTTACTTAAACATTGTGTATAAAACAGTAATCTTACTGACTTAGTAAAAAAATACTGAATTATAAAAAATTTTCTTTAAATATCTTTAAAACGTACTTGAAAACTGTTGCGACCTTCGTCGCCATTCCTGTTGAGACCTTGCTCAACATTCGCCTTTAAAACCATTTCAAATCGTTTCTTAAAACTTAATAAGAAACATTTACTAAATCATAGCTTAAAACATCACTTAATAATTTTACAACACAATTCGTATAATGTATCGTAAAACTTTTAAACACACTTCTTAAAACTCTTATTTCCTTAAAAACCTTGGAAACACTACATTAAATAGTGTAAAACCTTTTCTTTGCGTAGCGGAAGCAAACTGTAGTGGTATCCATTCCCACATGTCGCATCTGCCCTTCCGCAGCACCCAGCTCTTCTAGCGGGTCCTACTGGTCACCTGTAAGTTACATACAGCATGAAAAACTTCTTATGAGCTTACGCCCAGTAAGTTCAAACATAAACTCACAAAGCGTTTAAAACATACTTTAAATCTTTCCTCATAAAACTTTCCTCTTGAAACATTCTTCATAAACATTTTTCATAAACACTTTTCATAAAACATTTCTAAAACGTTTCTCATAAACATTTTCATAACACGTTTGAAACATTTATAAAACGTTTCTCATAAACGTTTCCATAAAACATTTAACATACAACAATTCTCGGAATGCTTTTCTTAAAGCATCATTTATAAACCTTTTCTTGAAAACATGAAAATGTTTTCCATAAACATTTATCATAAAACATTTAACATAACATTCTATCAAAATGTCTTTCATAACATAACATATAAATATTTCATTAAAAAGGAATTCAAGCAGAATCAAAATGCATGATTCCATTTGTGCTCAATTATGAGCATTTTATGAACACTCTTCTTTACTTTAACTTACTATCTTCGTTCCTTAACTTTCTTTATCTTTCATTCACTTTCCATTCCTGTCCTTATCTTTCCTTATCTTGCATTCACTTTCCTAATCTTACTTTAGTGTTTGTACCATCTCATTAATCATGAGATCTTTAACATGATGCTTCCCTTGCGAAAGACTTGAGACCATCGATCATATGGTGGAGTACCTCATATCTTAGAGGTTAACTTTAACTTTACGTTCATTACCTCATAACACAGAGGCTGGTACGACACTTTCTTTTTTATCCTTACTTTACCTTCTTATTATCTTTTGTAAGCATGTCAGATGCAATTACATCATATGCTGTAATCCCCCTAAGTGAGGGTTAACAGTTTTTATTAAATAAAATAAAGATTAAAAAATAAATATAAATCATCAAAGTAATTCGCCCGGGACTTAAATAAAGACTCTCAAATTAAAATAAAAAAACATAAATAAATAAATAAACCATAGTTTAATGTAGCACCTTAAATTTTAATAATATACAACTGTCATCATCATCATTTCAACCCTCAACAAATCTTAATACAGTCATAGAAAGTAACAATAGATGCTTACATTATCATGAAGATTATTCTTTGCATTCAAAGCTATCCCAATGTAATATAACTACTTAGCTTCTCCAACTATTTTTCTTGTAGCCACCTCACACTTAGTGAGTCCTGAAAAGATAAACATATCAGGGAATGAGCGACAAAATGCTCAGTAGGAAAAACCATTACTCACCTTAAGGTTTTATTCCTACCACATTAAACCTGCATGGTTAGTTAATTTACATCATATACCAGATTATGAGGTTTATTATGATCATATCTCGTGGATACCATAGTTAACAATTACCAAGTTTCACACTTATACATATATACAAATATCACAATTCATCATTATTCCTAGATATCCACATTAAATAAAGTAACACTCCACTTATCGAAACCCAAATGGGCGAGCTTGGCCACCCTCCAAACATTCCAAGGGTATTTCGGTGAGGGGACATCAAGCCCCGAGTCCTCATCAAGTCGATTCCTGTACAGTGCGTTTTGGGACTTTCGACCCAAGAAAGCATCATCACCTTCCCCCTACTTTAACTTTTAGGGTATTCGTGGCCAAGGACGTAACCGCCGCCCTCTTCACGTCTCACCATTTCTTTATATACAAATATCATTTACAGAGCCAAATTTTCCTAACCATGCTTCTCAACTTATAACAATATATGTTAATTCATTATGTTCCTCGCTAATCAATACAGGGCGATTTCATATCATAGATTCATATGTGATTCTCATATAATAGTAGTTCAACATAGATACATATATCTTGTGGTAAAACAATCAATTTTAATTCCATAAAAACCTTACAAAAGATGAGTAATAGAACCCCTACCTTCCAAGCTTCTCGACAATCTTTTAATCTCCGAATTTAATTAACGTAAGCTCCACACACCCTTGATCCTAAGGTGTGCATAAGGACAATTAAAACTAAAGCATAACATATAACCACATCCATAAATGAATTAAGTATAAATCTATATATTTTAGTTTCTAATAAGATTCATAAATCACTTAGGACGGTCTTGGAAAGGTTGCAAAACAATCAAGGATTAGAAGGTGAATAAAGTTGGGTTCACTATCTACAATCAGCACATGGGTTATTGGGTGTTTTACTTAAGGTAGACGGGTGGTATACTGCCACTG
>CAMOHE010007104.1:0-13011 GCA_946598075.1 Artocarpus hirsutus
ATAATGTCTGTAATTCGAATATGATTCAGAAAATCTAGATAATATCAGTAATTCAAATATGATTCAGATAATCTAGATAATATCAGATTCAATGAACCTAGACATATCTAGTACATCGAATCTAGACATTATCAGGTTCATCAAACTTAGACACAGTTAACTCAAAATTTGTTCTTGGTCTGTTCTAAGTGTGCGACTTTGTATGTTCACATAACGTTAGTAGTGGGCTTGAAATTCTGTTTCTGGCCCACAAATCATAAGTGGCCTCTAGCAAGACATTATGATTACCCAAGTTATGCGAATGTCAATAATCTGACATAACCTAATCTACAATAAGTATTAAAGTCCTTTTGTCTTTAGATACCTTGATTGAACATAAGGCATGGTTTATGTCATCCTTATACTATTCAATCATATTATTTCTCGATCTTAAGTAGACTGATATTGATAACCCTTATCAATTCATTCCAGTATGGCCATACATTTTTCTTCAGTCAAACTTATCAAGGGGCCCACAGATATCTTTCTCATAATAAATGAGGGACAAATTCCTTCTTAATCACTCATATTCCTCACATGATTCACTTTATATCCAACAACAATCTATTCCATCATCCTGTTAAAGATAATATTAGATTGTGTCTAAATATAGAACTTGTCATGTAGGAAACTATGGTGATTTCAGGTCAGAGGACTAGGATAATACTATTGTGATGAGAATCACTTATGACAATTATCCATGTAGTATTCTCATAGTGGGTCAATCCAATACATCATTTCTTAAATATGTATCTATAAGTTGACTTAGTATCTCATACACATGATTAGTAAAACATAATCATTAGTCAAACTTCATACTAGTCTTCATTCATCATTATCCCAATAATAATGACCGACTAGGGATAATTTAGAATATAATTCAATTTTCACCTAATCGAAAACAATAATGAAAATGCCTCTTTATTAATAAAATGCAAAAGTAATGAAATCAATATGTAGTCATTACATAATTGGCCTAGGGCACATCACTAACAGTTTTGATTTTTTTTTTTATTTTAGTTTGGTTGTAATTTCAATGTGATTTTATTATGTTTTGTAATCTCTATGTGTTTTCTTATATAAAAAAAAAAAGATTGTGTTTAGTATATTATTTTCTTATCTCTTTGTTTTATTTTTTATGAAGAGACATGGATTTTAAAAATCATTCCACCGGTATTAAAGTTAATGATGAAGCCTTTTGCCTAGCGAACAGTAGAACAACACACACTATTCTCAAAGATAAAAAATATTTTTCCAATGTTATATTAGCTGAAGCTAATGTTAGTACAATATCTGGTGTTGCAAATCTCATTGAGGGCTTTGGTAGTGCTAATATATTATTACCTGGTGGCACAAAGTTTATGATTAACAATGCTATGTATTCTAGTAGATCAAAAAGAAATCTACTAAGTTTTAAAGATATACGTCGTAATGGTTATCATATTGAGACAACAAATGAAAAAGACGTTGAATATCTTTATATTACGTCTAATGCCTCAGGAAAGAAACAAATATTGGAAAAGCTAACAGTATACTCTTTTGGGTTGTATTATACATTATAAATCCAATTGAATCCTATGTGGTTATGAATGAAGAATCTAAAGATTCAAGGAATTTTATTGTTTGGCACAACTATTTAGGTCATCCGGGTTCAATAATAATACGAAAGATTATAGAAAATTGAAATAGACATCCTTTAAAGAACCAAAAGATTCTTTTGTCCAAAGATTTTTCATGTGCTGCCTGTTTTTAAGGAAAACTGATTATAAGGCTATCCCCAATGAAAGTTACACTTGAATCTCCTACATTTTTAGAACAAATTCAAGGAGACATATGTGGGCCTATTATTCCATCATGTGGACCATTTTAGTATTTTATGGTGCTAATAGATGCATCAACACGTTGGTCACATGTTTGTTTATTATCTACTGGCAATGTTGCATTTGCGAGACTCCTTGCTCAAATAATCCGATTACGAGCACAATTCCCAGATTATACAATCAAGAAAATTCGTCTAGATGAAGCAGGAGAATTTACATCCCAAGCCTTTAATGATTACTACATGTTAATTGGGACAACTGTTGAGCATCCTGTTACTCATGTGCACACTCAAAATGGATTAGCAGAATCTTTTATTAAAAGGTTGAAATTAATTGCTATATCTTTACTTATGAGAACAACATTGCCTAGCTCTACTTGGGGACATGCCATATTACATATTGCAGCACTTATTCACATAAGGCCTACTGCATATCATAAATACTCCCCATTACAGCTTGTTTTTGGTAAAGAGCTTGATATTTCCCATCTGAGAATTTTTAGTTGTGCAGTATATGTCCCAATTGCTTCACCATAGTGCACTAAGATGGGTCCTCAAAGAAAACTGGGAATTTATGTTGGATTTGAATCCCCGTCAATAATCAAATATCTTGAACCCTTGATGGGTGGCCTTTTTACGGCATGGTTTGCCAATTGTCAATTTGATGAGACAGTTTTCCCAACATTAGGGGGAGATAAACAACAGCTGGAAAAATAAAAAATTTCATGGAATGTATTATCATGATCTCACTTTGATCTTTGTACAAATCAATGTGACTTAGAAGTTCAAAAAATTATCCATTTGCAAAAGGTCGCAAATCAGTTACCAGATGCATTTACCGATGTCAAGAAAGTGACAAAATCACATATACCAGCTGAAAATGCTCCTATTCGAATTGATCTTCCTACCAAAAAAAATATTACTATGGTAGCAAATGAATTTAAGGCACGCCAGAAGCGTGGTAGACCCATCTGTTCTAAGGATAAAAATCCAAGAAAGGAAAAGGAGCTAAATAATAAGCAAGTTGGTATTTCCAATGTTATTAATGTTCTTGAAGAGCCCAATACAAAAACAGTTGACATAGCTGAAGAATTAACCCTAGAAGAGGTCCAAGTATTTGAAAAAGATGTTAATGAAGAGATCTCAATAAGCTATGTCACTTCAGGAAAGAGATGGAGTTGAAAGGAAATTGTTGTCGACAACATATTTGCATATGCAATAGCTCTTGATATTATTGAAGAAAAAGAGGATCTTGAACCAAATTCCGTTGAAGAATGTCAGCGTAGAAATGATTGGCCAAAATGGAAAGACGCAATCCATGTAGAATTAAATTCACTTGAAAAACGTGAAGTTTTTGGGCCTGTTGTCCAAGCACCTAAAGGTGTAAAACCTGTAGGCTACAAGTGGGTATTTGTGCGAAAGTGTAATGAAAAAAATGAAGTTGTCAGATATAAAGCACGGCTTTTGCACAAGGCTTTTCGCAAAGACCTGCTATTGATTATGAGGAGACATATTCGCCAGTGGGGGATGCAATTACATTTAGATTTTTTATTAGCTTGGCAGTTTCAAAAGGACTTCACATGCGTCTAATAGATGTTGTAACGGCCTATCTGTATGGGTCACTTGATAGCGACATTTATATGAAAGTCCCTAAAGGCCTAAAAATGCCTGAAACATGCAATTCAAAACCCTGGGAAATGTATTCAATTAAATTACAAAGATCTTTGAATGGATTAAAGCAATCTGGATGTATGTGGTATAATCGTCTTAGTGAATATCTTTTGAAAGAAGGATATATTAACAATCCAATTTGCCCATGTGTTTTTATTAAAAGGTTTAAGTTTGGATTTGCTATTATTGCAGTTTATGTTGACGATCTGAATATCATTGGGACTCATGAAGAGCTTACAGATACGATAACATATTTGAAAAATGAAGTTGAAATGAAGGACTTAGGAAAAACAAAATTCTGTCTCAACTTGCAGATTGAGCATTTATTAGAAGGGATTTTTGTTCATTAGTCAACATATATTGAAAAGGTATTAAAGCGTTTTAATATGGATAAATCCCATCCAACGAGTTCTCCCATGGTTGTACGATCCTTTGATGTGAAAAAGGATCCTTGTCGTCCTCGAGATGATGATGAAGAATTTATGGGTCTAGAAGTACCATATCTTAGTGCTATTGGTACACTAATGTATCTTGCTAACTGCACAAGGCCTGACATATCATTCTCTGTTAGCTTACTAGTGAGATATAGTTCTTCACCAACTCGAAGACATTGGAATGGTGTCAAACAAATACTTCGTTATCTTCGTGGTACAACATATATGGTCTGTATTATGCATAGGATTCCAAGTCGAAATTGATTGGATATGCAGATACAGGATATTTGTCTGATCCACATAAAGCACGATCACAAATAGGTTATTTGTTTACATATGGTGGTACAGCTATATCATGGCGTTCGACAAAACAAGCTCTAACTGCCACATCTTCGAATCATGCTGAGATATTGGCAATTCACAAGGCAAGTCGAGAATGTGTATGGTTAAGATCCCTGGTGCAACATATAAGAGAAATGTGTAATCTTTCATTCAACAAAGAAAGTCCAACTGTATTGTATGAAGATAATGTAGCCTGTATTGCTCAACTTAAAGAGGGTTACATAAAAGGAGAAAGAACAAAACACATTTCACCAAAATTATTTTTCACGCACGAGCTTCAAAAGAAAGGAGAGATCGACGTACATCAAATTCACTCTAGTGACAACTTGGCATATTGTTTTCAAAGGCACTTCCTACAACAACATTTGAGAAGTTGGTACACAAAATTGGTATGCGTCGACTTAGAGATCTTTGAAAAAGACATGTTGACATGAGGGGGAGACACTGCATATTGTACTCTTTTTCCCTTAGCCTAGGTTTTTGTCCCATTGGGTTTTCCTGGCAAGGTTTTTAATAAGGCAATCATAAATGCAGAGCATACAAGAATTATAAACTCTTTTTTCCTTCACTAAGATTTTTTCCCATTGGGTTTTTTCTTGGTAAGGTTTTTAATGAGGCACATTCTTTGTATGGTGGACATCCAAGAGGGAGTGTTGTGAATCAAGTATGTGTGGATGCCACCTCTTGGTATTCCATGAGTTGCAAGCAAACATTTTATTGTAAATTTTTAATTTACATATAGACCACATTATCACCCCATTAAATCCCTCTTAATATTGTGTATTATGTCTCCTTTAATTGTATATGAAACATATGTAAGTTATGTCTATTACCATTACCTCTAGTATGATGACTTGGCCTATAAATAGAAGTTGTACTAAATTTGTATGGATTCATTTTTCTTCACAAGTGAAAGTATAAAAAAAATTTTTGTCTCCAATTTTCTATTGTTTTTCTCTATTATTCTCTTTAGTCTTTGTTATACTTTGCTTTATTTTATACCAAAAATTACTCTCTCTTTTTAACTGAGACCAACAAAAGCATGTTTCATAATAAACTAATAAGTATGGTATTGTCAGTTTTAATCAAAACTTTTGTTTGCTATAGCGTAAAACTTTCATATGCTACAGTGTCAAAAAAAAGTAAACTACAATGTAAAGCTGTCATATGTTATAGTGTTCTTAACAAAAATTGGTTCAAACAACACTATCAAACAACTTATAAATTATGAGACATAATAGCAAAAGGAAACTACAAACACTGTCGTAACAAAATAAAAATACCAATTCGTACTTAAATTTTTAGCTGTATGCGTGGACATTTTAGTAATTTCCCTTCGATTATGTAACTCTTTACATTTTCCATCCTAAAATCCGTGACTTTTAGGACGAAAAAATATGCTAGGATCCACCCATTAGTTTTTTCACTTTATTTTTTTTTCATTCAAACTTCCCTCCAACCAAACATTTTAACTAGTCACTTTTTATGCTAAAATCTCTCTAACATTTTCTTTCCTTTTACTTTTCATTCATACCAAACATATAATTAAAAACCGAGAAAGGGTATGTTTTTTTTACCCAAAAGTCATAAAATGAATAAAGGTATATTGATTATCATGAATAGTTTAAATAATCAGCAATTAGGACAACGAAGAGGACATATATATATTCATATAAATATATAAAAAAATCTCATTCAAGAGAAATAGTCGACAATAGTAAGTAGAGCATGGATATCACAAAAAACTTCATATTGAAGCATCATATATATTGAAGCATCTTATAAAAGAGGTAGCAGTAAGTTATTTAGAAGCATCTTATAAAAGAGGTAGAAGTAAGTTATTTAGAAAGGTAATGCCAGGAAATCATTTATAAAACAACACGCTACAAAATGTACATGGACATCTTCCAACTGCATTTAAAAGATGAATACTTAGGCTTACAAATCTAAAACAGTCACAAGCAGAAAAATCAAATACAAGATACTAAAGATCCGTTTGGTTTATGCATTTGTTGGACTCAATAAACTCAAATTTAAATTCGACTATTAAGAATCCTTTAGATACGTATTTATTTCTTCCAAAATCCGAATCAAACGTTAGAGTTTTGACCTCCCCTTAAACTTTTGATACTCGGATATCTTTGTTACAGTAAAAGCTAAAATTCTCTGTTATATTTAAGAAAAAAATCATAACTTTTTCATTTAATATCTAATTGAGATGATTCTTTTTTTATTGTGTTCTTAGTGAAAAGAGGAATAAATTAAGGTCTATATTACATTTTTTTTAGGATCATTAACATTAAGATTTTATTAGATTTTTTAATAAATCAAAAACTATTTTCATTGCCTCTCCAAATACAAATTCCAATTTTATTTCATATCATATTAAAACTTAAATGCATATTTAAATGTCAATTCGGATAACAATTTAAATCACCCATTCAAATCCTAATCCAAATTATACAACTCAAATCAAATTATTAATTCAAATCCATTTACTAAACGGACCTAAGTAACTTGCCAATAGGAGGCAAAGTTTTGTTTTAATAGTTTTTTAACATAGAAGAATATGAGCAGTATTTATTCTTCAGAAAGGAATAAAAGATGGTTGAATACTTAAGCAAATGTAGCTACAAAGAACTACACTTCTTAACACGTAGAATTTGCATTAAAACACAACAATTTGGAATTAGAAAGTAGGCTCTTCTTAATAACAACAACATTAATCATCCTTCATGCCACCTGCAATAAAACAAAAGTTATCATTTCGTTTGCAAGGGAACGAAAAAATAAAAAAAATAAAGGAAGCATCAACTCTTAAATCTGCAATATTTGAGTTCTTAAATGTGCAATATTGGGAGGAGGAGGAAGCAAGGATGCACGAAAGAGCGTTCAAATCAGAATCTCAAATTCAAGAACCAATATAAAAACTGTCGCAACACAATCAATTCCTCACAAAAACAACGCACACAAAGAAAAGTATGACAGCTTAAATAACACAACACAGG
Source organism: Artocarpus hirsutus (assembly GCA_946598075.1). Lineage (NCBI taxonomy): Eukaryota > Viridiplantae > Streptophyta > Magnoliopsida > Rosales > Moraceae > Artocarpus > Artocarpus hirsutus. The sequence continues at coordinate 7,314 of CAMOHE010007104.1, forward strand.
TACATAACTTTTTCCACATGTGCAGATAAAAAAGGTCTATAATGTTGCCATTGATAATTTAGTTGTTAGACCTTACAATGTCATTGTTCATTGAATAATGGAATCGAGATTTGCAACGGAAGCCTTGTCCAAAATATCGGTCAAATTGACATCCTAAAGAAGTTGTTGTTAAGTGAAAATAATGATTATAAATCAAGAAAGAAAATGGATTGAAGTTTGAACAAAACAGAATCATGTTTTACTCCAATACAAGAGCTACAAAATTGATAAATAAGTCAAATAGAATCATATTGGGGCTTTTTACAGATTTAAGGAGCATAGTGGTAACAGTTCTACTAAAGGCATTATGGTACAATATCAGGAGCAGGTTTCATCGTCGAGTCGCTACAAATTGCCGAAGTCATCTTCCTTGCTACAAATCTGTTGTTGTTGTTGCCGTAGCTGGTTTAGTCCTCAAGTTGCCGCAGGTTTTTGAAGTCATCTTCCTTGCCTCAGATAGGCCATTGTCGATTGCCGGAGCTGGTTTCATGCTCAAGTCGTAGATATGAAGCTATCGTGTCTGCCTCCTCGTCCATCCTGGAAGCCGTTGATGAGAATTGTAGATCTGGTGCTATCGGGTCTCGCCTCATCATCGGTTGTTCAAGCCGCGATTAAGGATTGCAGATCCAGCGATGTCTGTTTCTGTTTGGTTCAAAACCAACAATGATGGTGGTAAGCCACACCAGAGAAAGAGAGAGAGAAAAAAAAAACTGGTGCTGAGCATTTTTATTACATTATAAATGCAATAATGTGAGGCATGTGAGAGGTTTTTAGAATGTCTTACTGGGACATGTCGAAATGTCCTACTAGGACAAAGGGAAATGTTATGTCGAGATATGTGAAAATATCCCCACAAGATATATAAAAATGTCCTAGTAGGACATGTGGGAGGTGGAATGTCTTGCAAGGACATGTTGAAATGTCTTAGTTAGGCTTATGAAATTAATAATTTGTTTTGTGACATAAGAATTTTTTTATATTTTATGGCATAAATAAAAATTAATTATAAAAGAGTAACATTTATGTGAATTGACCGTTTAATAAAACTTGGAACATTACAACAAAGAGGGTTATGCTTGCCTAAACGAAACAAGCATTAGCCCACTTAGCCTAGTTGTGGGGTAGCCAGCTCGCCAGCCTCTTAACAAAAGAAAGCATAGTCCCTGAAATAAAGGAGAACAAGCATAACATGCACCAACTACATTCTAGATAGACCAAGAGGAAAATGAAAAATATTTAAGTTTAAATATAAGAAGCATAACGATGTTTAAAATATTATACACACACGTAAATAAATGTAACATATTTAAGAAAAAAATATTTTGATGAGGGAAAACCTATATAAAAGTTAAAGTATAAATATAAGAAGTTTAAATATAGGTGGCACACTAAAAAAACCTACTTTAATTTATCAATTGAAAAAAATAAGTATTTACAAAGGTCACGTTTGATAAAGCAATGATTTAAAGGACAAGAAAATTAAAAAAAAAGACACGTTAACAATAATTTAGAAAAAAAAGTCGACAAACTCTGGTTGTATATAAAATTATTATTTCTAAACAGAAAATTAAAGTATAAATTTCACAAATTCTTCTTGAATTATGTCACTTGTGTTAATAGCCCCTCAACTTTAAAACGTACTTGTTGTGTCCGTTGAACTATAATACTATTATATAGTCATTCTCTTAACTTTGAAACGTGTTGTTTTTTCGACAAAATAATACTTGTTACACTCAGTAAATAGATAAATTTATCGATTTACTCAAAACCCTTAAAGAATTAACTTGAATTATGGTACATTCTATACTTTTTCTCCCTCTTTTTCTCGCTTTTGAGTAGATATTCTAAAGATAGAATATATGAGAGTTTAGTGCCCAACTAGTTTATTTAAAGTGAAAAAAACATTCGTACTAACACTAAAGTATCATATCTAATCTTAAATCAAACAAAAATTCAACAATTCTATCCAAAAACTAATATGCTTCAAAGTTTGGGGGTAAATATGGATAAATATTATAGTTCATGGGGTACAATATATACGTTTTAAAATTAGGAAGCATACTGATACAAATGACATAGTTAAAGGGGAATTTGTGATTAAAATATAGATCCATCAAAATACACGTTTTAGTTAAAGCGTATGTTTCCACCTAAAATTTTATACTAATAGAAACTTAATTAGGGTGTAATAAGGATACACTAAAAAATATAGCGATAGAGAAGTTACAAAACTGAAAGTATTTATAAGGCTGATCACTGTTGAAAGAATAAAATTTAGAGTGTTTTTAGTAAAGAAAAAATATAAATTCTTAGGAATAAGAAAAATTAACAGAAGTGAACAAGGAAAAAAAATAGAAAATAATGACAACAAAGACCAAATAATTGCCATTTTTTTAATAGTTTCACCAGGAACTTTCATTTTAATATAACCATATATATGGATTATAGATCATATAGATGGATATACAAAGATTATAGAGAACGAAAGAAAGAAATAATTATACAATAATTTTTAGGAAATTTCTTTAATAAGACCTTTTTTCTTTCTTATTGAGAACTTTTTTGTACCATCAGATTTAAATCTAAAGGTCAAAAATAAGCAAGCTCATCTTTACTTAAATTAGCCTACCCACACCAGATCTATCACAAAACAATAAAAAATAAAAAATAAAAAATAAAAAATAAGAACTTAAAACTAAGGCCTTGTTTGTTTTTGTACTCATAGTTTTTAAAAATATTTTTGTACTCTTTTTAAGGCAAAAATTTTAAAAAGCATTATCAACATAATTTTTAAAAAATTATTTTTTTTAAAATAAAAATATTTTCACCTGTTTTAAAAAAAAATATCAAACCGTCCTCAAAAATTCTTTAAAAAAAAGTCCAAGGGTATATCTGGCCCTTTCTTTTCCAGTGACAGTGACTACGTTGCTGGCGAGTGGGTTGAGGACGATCTACTGCTCCTCCACCGTCTCTCCGTCGCGATTCTGTCGAGCTCCGCATCCTTCATGAGCCGATCTGCTGCTCCTCCACCATCTCTCTATCACGATTTCGTCCTCCGTCGCTAGGTCACGAAACTGACGCCAACGTAGCGAAAGTCTGTCCAGCAAAGGTTGCGACTGCAACTAAGGAACCACTGCGAGGCAAGAAGTTCCGTCGTGACCCTGTGGCAATCGCGACCACCATGGGTCATGAAGGTTAGTCAGGTGAAGGTCCATGGGTAGCGAAGGTCCGCTGGGTGATCCTCTTCATCTTTCATGAGTTCGCCAAGCTTCATCGTCTTTGCTCGGATGTGATCAGAAGTGTCACATGGGCGATCGCCATTGCAACCACAGTGGCTCACAATGGGCGATCAAGGATAGCAGTCATGATGGCGATCGCTTGGGTCGCTTGGATTGTGAAGCGTCCTCCTCCTTTGTGGTTCCGTTGACAGAGCGGGGTTGTCAGAGTTTGGTTCTGTTTTTTTATCAATTTGTTTTTCTTTTTTTATTTTTTAAATTTTTTAAAAGGATTTTTTTAATTTTTTATTTGAAAAATTGTTATTAAGTGTGGTTGGATCTAGTGTTGCTTCTATAAGACTCCCATTTTATAGTCTTGACTTTGAATCCAGAGGCTAAATAAAGCCTCATTAAATAAAAGAAAAGAATCATATCAATAAGACCTTATAATTGATCTTATCATAGTCTCTCCCTGATATTTTATCCAATTTGTTATCAATAATTTTACAAAATTGTAAGTGGTGTCCTATGTACATGCAGTCAAGTTGGCAGACGCCGTACAGCACAACAGGTTAAGAAATAGTTTTTTTAAGCTATAAAAAACATATAGAGGAAGTTATAGATGAAAAATTCCAGTTGATTTTATACGTGAAATTTGGCAAGATATTATATATTAAATGTTATTATAGAAAGATGGAGTAAGAAAGTAGGCAAGTCTTCAATCATTGGCAATAAACTACTAGATGGTTTATCGACGAGGGAACAAGAGAATTTGATTTGAATGCTTTGTCCTTCCCAACAAATTAACACAAAGACTTTATCCTGTTTGTGAATGCCTACGTTGAATTCCAAACAGATTCATGCAATCCATCCAACTCCAATCAACAATCCACTTTAGCATACATATACACGTTAACAAATCTTCACATGCGCACTGGCCACAAGTAAAAGTACTTAAATGCTTATTAATGAGGGTATTGTTGACTTTTTAGAATAACCAACTAGCTAAAACATGACTTATCTTTCTGGTATTTTCAATAAACTCAAGGAAATTTTTAGGATTTTCCCTATATATATTTTTGTTTATATTTCAAAATTTATTAATCTGTTATGTCCTTTGTTTCGGCAAATATAATTTGCTACCTGGCGTATACTTGTGATTTTAAACTTTAAAGAATCTGTTTGGGTGATCTCTTCTCCTTCCAAACAAATTCAAGAATTGAATTCCAGAGCTTTCATGGTCTAAAAGATGTAATTCTCTATAAAAATGGAATTTCTTTCTCCACATTCTCTTATTAGAATTCTCTAAAATGGCTAAAAGTCTCTTTTCTTCCCGTCAAGTCTTCTATTTATAGACGTTGAAACAATTCAATTTCCTCTTTGATCGTAAACCGTTAGATATCGCTTGCGCTTTATGAGTCATCTGATTTTTCTTCTAGCATGGTAGTCTACTTAAGTTAATTACATGGTGTTTGGCAATGAGTTGGAATCAAAAATTTTGATTGCTATAATATAAAGCTCTCACATTTTATAATGTTAACAAAAAATGTTCTACAATATAAAACCTCGCATGTTACAATGATTTCAACCAAAATTAGTTTAAACTATTGGTTCAAACCAATGCTCCAAACACCCTATTAGTATGAAGTTACTGGTCTGAAGCTCTCTCTTGTTGTGAGTTGTTTTTGTCTTTTCCTTGTTTTTACTACCAAAAGTCATTGTTTTATTTAAGTTTGACGACGTCGTCTCTATTCAGTTTTTTTTTGTCTCCACAACTTTTGCTATCAAAGCGACATCGTTGTGGTTGGTCATTTGTTTTACTTCCCATAGAATCTCTTCAATTCCCTTCACTATAAGAAATTATTGATTACATGACCTTTATTTCACAACCGTTTCCTAAAAACCGTCGTGGTAAGGTCAAAAATACGCGGCAAGTTACGCCCGTGAAAACGAAGACCATCGTAGAAAGGAGTGAAGATACCACGACAGTTTTCTGAAAAAACCGTCATAGAATACGGGAGATACCATGACCGTTTCTCGAAAAAACCGTCGTGGTATCTTAAAGATACCACAACGGTTTTCTCCAAAAACTGTCGTGGTATATGAAGATACCATGACGGTTTCTCGGGAAAACCGTCGTGGTATCTTCCATGATGGTTTTTTTAGAAAACCGTCGTGGTAGCTTACTTAAAATCCCTTTCCAACCTCGGCATTCAGACACATTTCAGAAACACACTTTACAAATACAAACACAGACCCTTCTGAATCAGCCGCCGCCGTCTCTCTCCGCCTCCTCACTCCTTAATCTCAGCCCAAATTGTAAGTTTTTTTATAGAGAGTGAGAAATAGTTGTTGATTGTGATGTATAATTAATCCAAAATTGATAAATAGTTGTTGATTTTGTTGTTTATTCCGTGAAGTTGATAAATAGTTGTTGATTTTGT